>CM041776.1:348253309-348277273 GCA_023374045.1 Limonium bicolor | reverse complement strand
AAATTACAGATGTTGTCATAAAGTTATGTAATACAGTTTAAACAAAAACATGATATGATGATATTTTTCAGAGTGGTGCTTTGTTTCTTTATAATTCTTCTAAAGATGACAATGTGCCTCTACCATTTTGATAAATTCTTAGGCAACAAATTGGAAGCTTGAAGAAGCTATTCAGTTATTTTATGTGGGAAACGAAGGTAGAAATGTCACAACAATGACCAACTCACCTCCAGCCGCAAGTGCCTCACAGTGGGATGATCAAAACTACAGGTTTCGATCGTGCATACATTTTCATTAGATGTGATCTTCGGAAGTTCCTATTAATCACATTTACTTCTTCATTTAAGCAGTGGGCCAGGACAGGATTTAGGAAAGGATGTTCTTGGTCAAGATGACAATGATGGAGTTCGTGCCCCTCTCCCAGTAATCAGGGAAGCCCTGTATGGTGATGCACCTGTATATGGGTATTTTTCCTCTTCTTTTGTTTACCACATTGATGTTTCTGCTATCTAACTTTTTCCCCACTCTTTGTATTGACCTAACATCTTTTCTGTAAACATCATAAGCTATAGGTTTAGCCTAAAAAAGGCATAATATTAAACCTACTTATAAGAATCTCAGAGCTTTGTACTCAGTTTGGCGACATTATTAATTTGTGAAGTATTAATATTATGCTATTTCACTTTCTGGACGTTATGCATTTTCCTAGCGCTCCGAGAACTTATGTACCACATGAAGCAAACTCAGTTGTTGCTTTCCGTAATTTCAATGAGGAAATGAAACGACCAGGAGTGTGGGAATCCAACCAAGCTGGTCCCTCTACTGCAGATAAAGCTCAAGACAATCTTGCTGCTCTATATCGTCCACCATTTGCGTTAATGTTTCATGGGGCTTTTGAAAAGGTAAGGAGCTTTTGTTTCCAATACAATCTTTGTTTTTCCCAAGAACTCTTTATTTTGGGCTAATCGCCAGAGGTCCCCAGACAAAGGGAAGAACTTCCCTGGAACTAGCCACTCAGTGTGGGCTGAGTTACAAACAATAATGCGCAACCAACTTCCCCCCTGAATACTATGTAGTTTCCTATTTTTTACTTCTTTGTCACCCACTACACTCAAGAAAAGATTAGAAAGAATTAGTTACAACTAGTCCCCCTTTGCCTGCCTCCTCCCCTCTATGGTGATACACACCACCCAGCCAGCCTAGTCACTAACCCCACACTAACAGATCTCTTAATAATTCTCGTCTTTGTGATGTTTAAATGCTAGCGATTGACAATATCCTAATTGACTATATAACACTGGACCTATTAATCGCAAGGGTGATAATCTTTATTGTCTGACTACTTATGATATTTAGTGAGACAGAGCCGGATCTTCAGTTCAAATTGGCTGATTCTTGTTAGCTTATTTCCGTGGGCGCTGTGTAGTTCTTTTCAACCGATTACATTATGGGATATTCCAAGTCACTTGTCATTGTTTTTTCCTTTTAGATTTTACCTATACGCAATTGTCTTCGATAGTTTGAACTTACGTTACCAGTAACATTCCTTAGCTTTCTGTTATAGAGCATGTGCTTATATGATTAAAGACAGAGCAGCTAAGCTTGAGGACCCCTTCTTTTGTAGTTCTGTTCTGGATCTTTGCATCTTCTCATCTATCTTATCCTTTGAAATTACAGGCCAAAGCTGCTGCTTCCACAGAAGATAAATGGCTATTGGTGAACTTGCAATCAACCAAGGAGTTCAGCTCTCATTTGGTAATGCTTTGGCATGTTCATCTAATTGCTTTTGCGTTATTTGTAATTGAGCTCATAAGTCTTGTCTTAAACTTTTCTTAATAACCTTATTTATCTGGATTTCTATCTTTTTACATGTTACATCCAGCTTAATCGTGATACTTGGGGAAATGAGGCCGTAGCTCAAACCATCAAGTCCAATTTCATCTTTTGGCAGGTAACTTTTTCTCTTCTTGTGAAAATGATGGAAGTAACTTGGCATTTTAATATTCCTGATGTTACTAGTGTCTCAGATGATGTTTTTTCTATCATTCTGGTTTCAGTGTCTATTAATAGAAATCTTCTGAACTTATTGGGCTTCCTGATTTTATGTAGATAAGATAGTTTCAGGCTCCTAGATGGTCAATATAACTTTTTTTCCTTCCTATTTCACGAAGGATAAATTATTTATCATTCCTTATTACCCACATTTACTCTTTGATCCGTCATATTGCTTACACTGCTGCTGCTGCTGCCACACCATCCCTTCACACTTTCACACTCCTGCCTACTCAGCTTTCTTTTCAATAGTGTAAGAGTAGGAAGCTCAAACTCAAACTTTGTTTACTATCTGTTGGTCCTTTCCCATTTGCTGTTGATAAACAACAAACCAGACCCATTTATTTCATACCTTCGTAGATATTCTTTGTCAAATAGCATCTTTCATATCCGCAAACTCAAATACCCTCCTGTAATTGTGCAATCTAACTATTTGACACAGTACCAAATGGGTATCTGCGACAATGTTGGGACGTCTAGTGTGAGAGGGAAATAGGGGATTGTATAGGTAGCACTTTAGACTAAATTTCTAATCCTGATATGGCAAAATCCTTGATCCTAAATCCTAATACTAGCAATAGGGGTAATTCAATATAAATTGTAATCATAGGTCTTTGTGCTTTTATTACTTGACAAGAGCACTTTCACATTTTTTGTTATAATGATTCGAATTTGTTGATATTAACATTAATGTGTTGAGCAACTTTCATTTACTATGAGAATGGAAATTCTGAGTCTAGATCGTGATGAATAATATCTGACATTGTCTCATATGTGATGAATAGTATTTTGTTCCTCTTTTATGTAATTAGTAAAAAGCGTGGTTGTGAAATCTGTAGTTCAATTTCTTTTATTTGGCTGATACTGTTGCTCTCCTGTGCATGTTGTCTGAACTGTTTTGACAGTCAAGAATGCCTTCTGAAACTTTTTACATGTGTCTGTTCATGCTTTGATCTGAACACCCTCCTGCCCCCTAAAATGGGAAACCACATAGAGAAAAGTGATTGGGAGTGCACCTTTAACAAAGAATCATATATGTTTGAGGTTAAGTTATAAGATGTCTTGGCTGTTTTATTTGACTAGTGTATCACTTGCCGGGATTAAACAACTAGTGTTGAATTTTATATCTTGTAATTTGTAGGTTTATGATGATACAAGTGAGGGAAAGAAGGTCTGCACGTATTACAAGGTGGAAACTGCTCCCACCGTCATGATTATTGACCCTATAACTGGACAGAGGATGCGTTCATGGTCTGGAATGATACATCCTGATCGCTTGCTGGAGGTATGCTTTAAAGTTGGCTTCTGATATGGAGAGGATACCAGTTTGGTCACTTTCGATGAGGCTCTCATTAACCTTGAGTTTGATAACATGAAAGTCATGGTTTGTTCAGGATCTATTTCCATACATGGACAATGGCCCACAAAATCATCACATCTCTGTATCTCACAAACGGCCAAGAGAAAATCCTCTGCCTTCTAAGCAAAAGACACAAGGTATCCATTCTGTTCACATAATGTATGCTTTCCTTGTTGTGCTCTGTCGTATATTATAACACCAGCTGGTTGTAGTTATACGTCATGTTCATAGCCTTATCTTCCATTGGTTGGATCTATCACTTTACTGTGATCAGACAATTAACTGGAGTTTGGTAAATTGGTTACAAGCTGATTTATGTTGAACTCGTTATCTACGTGAAAGGAGTTGGATCTAGCTTTTCTTGGTTAATGATAGTCTGCCCTTAACTCTCTATGAGGACTCTCACCAATTATATTGGTAATTCAGAGAACTAAATGATCTCACACTGTAGCTGCAGATATGCTAAGTGAAGAAGATGAGGAAATGCAACGAGCTCTTGCAATGTCAATGGAAAGTGGTTTGAAAGATGCTAATGAAGTTGCTCCTGGAGATAAAGAGGCAGCAACTTTTGGCAATGAGATAATGACTAGGTCTGAAGAAAAGAAGCCTGAATATCCAGCTCTTCCTGAAGAGCCTCGAGGGGATAAGAGCATGCTATGTAGAGTTGGATTCCGTCTCCCTGATGGACGCAGGGTTCAGAGGAATTTCCTCCGAAGTGATCCTATACAGGTGTGGCTGACTAGTTGCCTTATTGCCTGTTTGTCTATAGAATACTCTTTATCACTGTTGAGCTTGTATAACAAGTTAACCCATACGTGGCAGCTCTTGTGGTCTTTCTGCCACTCGCAACTTGACGATGCTCAGAAGCGGCCTTTCCGGTTGGCTCAAGCAATTCCAGGTTCCACAAAATCTCTAGACTATGATGACAAAGTGACCATTCACGAGTCAGGCCTTTCGAACTCCATGATCTCTGTCACTTGGGAGTAAAAGGGTGCATCCAACTATCTTAGTTGAAAGCGAGCTTTGTGTCTTTTTTGAAAACCAGCAGATGAATGTCAGGATTCTTCCTATTTATTGTTTTGTTTGTATATACCGTGTAAGCTGAATCCTCTGCTGTACCTTTCTATGTTTCCAAATATTGGTAATCGGTCTAAATTTGTTAGTCTAGGTGGTACTTTATCTGTTGTTCATTTAACCTTGGATAGCGATGACCCTAAGACCAGGGGAAGAGTGGTGGATTACTTCAGAGGTGTTCTGTTCAGATTTCGGACCAGTTTGGATGACATATTCTATTATGGTACATTGACAACAGATGCAAAAGCTCCAGTTTGTTTCCAACTGTATGATCGTCTTCACCCTCTGCGTTATAGAGTTTAGTTTGCTTTGCGGTATGGTAGCTCTACATCATCAGTTCTATATGACGTGGAGGTGATTGGTTTTGAAGGATCCGCTTTCAGTAACAATATAGAAAACATTAATGTCGATCCACTTATGTCATTACGTGCTGGGCTTTATCATCATTAATTACCAGTGTCAAGGGCCCAGAGATGAGAGTAATTGAGCTAATAATTAATACGTGTCCGTTGTTGTACACTAAGATTACGTAGTGTACACGTCCAAAGGTAGTTGGAGCAGCTCTCTGGGGATACTGGGCTGCTCCTGGACTGCTCATTATGTGCATATTTGTAAAAGGAGTAATGCAGTATGGTGTTAGTATGCTACATATGTGCAGAAAAAAAAAAAAAGACAAAGTAGCTTAAAAGTCTTTGGGTTTTGAGTGTTTTGATGTAGTAGCGAAGCGAAGACACTCGTGATTATTCTCACATAGGTACTACATAATAAATACTCCAATTGTTTTTTTTATAGGTTAGAATTCATATCGCTAGAGATGGAAATGGATCTGTTTGGGTTGCGTGAAGTAACAATCTTGATACATCACTTACTATCTATCTATTTCAATGTATAAAACTTTGGGTGGAAGTTTTATCTTAATGTTTTGACAATAATACAAATTTCAATGTATAAAACTTTTACGTGCAACAGAAATATCAAATTTAGCATGAGATTATTACATTTTAAGTACTGGCCTGATCATGAGAGAAAAAAAAAAGTTAAACATGTTAAATACAACATATTTTTATCATAAATTCTTAAATTAATCAAAAGATAAAAAGAATTTGTGAATATGCCCGTATACGAATTTGAGCCAAGTAAGTTTAATAATCTTTTAGAAGCCCTTAGAAGTTATACGAAGTTTAATTATTAAAAGAAAACAATTTATGCAAATGAACAAACTTTAAAATTAGGTACGCCCGATGACACAAGTTGGATGATAAATGGATGTGAGTCAACTGTCAAGTGATTAGTTAGCTGTAAGACTTGAATGCTGAAATATAGACACCCTAAAAATAAAATAGAGAAAAAAACGTGGCCGATATACCAAAACACTGCAAATGGAGTCATTATCTACTATCACCCAACTATCATCCATTTATTTTTTTTTTGGTCAAAAACGGAGGCAATGCCTCATTATCACCGAACTATCATCCATTTATTTACTTCAGATAGAAAACCATTTATAACTATTTATCATTAAATATCATGCCCGTTTTGATAAATCAACAATTTAGCTACAAAAACTATAGTACGATAAGCTGCTCCCCCGGACCAGGGTTCAATTTGGAATGGGACCAAATCCAAGAATTGATTAAAAGCGGAATTATATGTTTTTTTTACTTACATACTTGTATAGCCATAGCAGCTTTTAAATTTAATTCTGTTGGTCATCTAAGAAATATCGTTTTGTCTAACTATCTTAAATAAGACAGACTACGTACAATAATAACTTGAAAGTCTTTATCATTTATTTTACCACACCTTTTAGTCTTAAAAATTAACGTTCTCCTTAAAAAAAGGCATGCAGCTGATTTATTTGTCGGAAGCTAGCTCAATCAATCTTTCAGGTTGTCATACGTATCCCATTCACTATTATTAGTATACAGCTTAATTCGATCTTAAATTGAATACCCAAATAATAGATTAAATGCATTGCAAGTTCATATACACTATCAATGATTAATTAGACTATATATAAATAAAATTAACCTTCATTTGAAAGAAATCAGAATTAACAAAAAGAAGAGCCAGGGGGAGCGGGTTGGAGGCAAACTGTACGTTGTTACAATGATAAAGACAGTTAACAAAAAGGGCGTCAATTATTCCTATCATGGGATGCAGCTGATCGTCACCTTCATATTCATTCTAATTGTCTCCATTGATGGTGAAGAGGATGTTCAAGAAAACAAACTGACCATTGACGACGGAGAGAAAGTTACTGCGTCTGGCGGCAATGATGACCTAGTTGAAGACAACAAACTGTCAATTAATATAGATCAAACTTGCTACAACAAATGTTATCACTCGTGCATGACATCACCTTTCAATCTTGAACCCTCATCCTGCAGACCCCATTGCAACATTAGATGCTTCGGCATCAAGCTGAACGCGGTTGATCCTATGGATCATACTAACGACGTCCGTGATGCTAGAGGAGCAATAGAAAATAAGTTGATCAGCGCCAAAGGAAAAGATCAAGGAGATGGACAAAAAGAAGAAAAAAAAGGAGATACAGAAAAAACAACAAAAGAGGAATTTTAAAATTCTACATAAATTCAACGTGCAAGGAGGAACCAAAGATGAAATGAGGAAATTTTAAGCTCCGGCTCTTCCTTTTCTTTTATTTTCCTTTTTCCCCTTGGGAAACCGTGAATGTATGATATTTTTTTTTTGATCGGTAGGCTACATCTGTAGCAATGATACATACTGGTAAGGGAAACCGTGTATGATATATGGAAGAATTTGTTTTCTTTTTTGTTAGACAATTGCTATTGTACTATTGTTGTACTATAAGAAATGTACAGATTAATTTATTATTTCATCTCTTACCTTTTGAATCTTCTCCCAATATTATTTCTCGCTTTTAAATGTTTAAATGAAGATGGGTTTTGCTAGCTAACCAAATTGAAAAATAGGAAAATTCTATTGTACATTAAATATCATCTCATTTTGGAAATCATGATACAATTGATTCATATACGTACAGTATGTGTTATTCAGTTTAGTTTACTTAATGCAGTTACAATCATTGAAATTGATACTTTATTATATTATAATTAATCATGCTTGAGTATGTATGAATGTCATTAATGTTGTTGTACAAGAAATTATCTGAGCAAGACATGAATAGAAGATTGTGTGGAATCGGGACACTGTCCGCATACCATGCATATTAACCCTGTAGAGCCTACGATGACTCATGACATGGGGAAGAAAAATCGTAGACTTGATCCGGACGTGATGAAGCTTGGAGTCTTCGTTTTTTTTTTTTTTTTTTAAAAAGAGCAGTTTTCGAAGCTGCAGCAACAAAGTGGAATGAGATTGCTGAGTCAGATAAAAGTTTTATTAGATATACCTTATGTCATTTACTACATGTATTTTTTTTTATAATTTGGGCATATAGCCATATTATTAAAATAAAAGTATGGATGGGTTGCGCTCGGGCCTCATTAAAACCTTTCTAAGCAACCCAGTGGGAAAAAGCTTAGAAAGGAAAAAGAGTACCGACCACATCTAATTACAATTTGAATCAAACAGAGTAGTCTAACTTTAATATCCCGGACAGACGCACACACCGACCAAACATATGTCTAAACATGACCCTCTCCAGACGAAAATACCATACTACAATCACCACCCAAGAAACAAGTCTTCCTTTACTAAATTAAGAGACTTTCCCCTGACCTCCTACCACCCCAACTGCGGACCCACCAATACTCTACACCTTCCAAGGCTACAGATCAACATAACCCAAGACTGGCCATCCTAGACATTACTCCATGCGCATAACAAGTATTAGCTTCTTAAGAAGTCTTTACCCCATCATTTCTTAAGCTTCCATCCCCTTTTTCACGGTTAATTCATGACCCATTACTTCAGTTGGGCCTCCTGCATCTCTTGGATTTGAGCAAGAATGTTTGCCTTTGTTAGACTTGGATTAGGAACTTTGCATCCCAGTTTTAATAGCAAGTCAACACATTCATCCGCTCCTCTATCAGGGTTAATAATTTTCCCTCTCTCATCCCTTGCTGGGACATCCTTATTATGTAGCTCCCCAATTACTGATAATTGGTTACTTTGGTGCTCGAGTTACGTGCATTTATGTGCACATACCGTTGCGCATTCCACGGGCCTTGCACAACGTGCCACTGATTGAGGTGCCTCTTGAAAGAAGTTGTCAGGGATCAAATTATCAGTATTACCGGTATATATAAATATCTCCCCTAGTTTTTTTTTGATAATTATCTCCCCTAGTTACTTAGACTAGTTATTGGGTTTTGTATAGTCCTTCCTCTGTAATATCAGATAGAACTCAATTCATAATTAATCTTTCTTCTTCCTCTGTCTGCTCCTGCCCGTGTCGCCTGTCTATCTCATACAAACTAACAAGTTTTGCTTTTTTGCTTTTTGTATATTTGACTGGAAATTCAGTTACAAGAAGCAATACTGTGACATATATTAAAGCCTTTCTCACCAAAACGAAAGGAAAGAGCTATGTCTATGAGTATAGAAGAGTAAATAAATTTCTTGATGACAGAATTACATGTGACGGTAAATGTATATAAGTAGTGTCATATACAATGTTAGGGCAGCTCGAGTAGGGATGGCAATGGGTCCGCGGGTACCCATTTCACCCGGTCACCCGACCCGCTAAATCGGGTGAAAAACCCGCATAAAACGGGTGAAAAATGGGTGACGGGTGGAACGGGTACGGGTGCGGGTCGGGTGACGGGTGAACATTTTTCACCCATCACCCGACCCGCTCACCCGCATAGATTATATTATATATATATTTTATATGTTAAATTGTTACTTATTATTCATTCTCCTTCACTCATGATTTTTGTAACCCTAACTAGTGAACAAGGAACATTCATGCTCTGGGTGACTGCGTCATTCTTTATTCACACCACTCTCGGTAATTTTACAGCCCTAGCATACTTGCTCTACGCAGTTTCTAATTATCTTCACTGAAGGTAATTGTAACCCTAACTGGTAAACATGGAACAAAGATGCTCTGTGCCTCTATTTTCTTTCTTCACTCTCGGTAATTTTGAAACCCTAACTGAAAAACAAATAACTTACATGCTCTACGAAGTTTTTCATTCTCTTCACTGAAGGTAATTTCGCAATCCTAATAGGCGAACATTGATCATACATGCTCTGCGCCTCTATTCTCTCTCTTCACTCATGGTAATTTTGCAACCATAATTGGCAAACATGAAACGTACATGCTCTGTGCAATATTTCATTATTTTCTCTGAAGTAAATTTCACAATCCTAACCGGCGAACATAGAACATACATGCTTTGTGTCTCCATTTTCTCTCCACTCACAGTAATTTGCAAACCTTAGTGGCGAACAAGGAAAAAGAAAAACAAACGGGTAAATGGGTAAACGGGTTCACCCGCTTCACCCACGGGCGACGGGTGAAACGGGTGATGGGTGATACATAACGGGTGACGGGTCGGGTACGGGTGGAGCGGATGAAGTCGGGTGACGGGTGCGGGTGATGGTCCACCCGACCCAAACCCCACCCATTGCCAAGTATGAGCTCGAGTGGAGAAACATAACACATTCCGAGTTCCAAACGAGAAGTACAAGCATACGACACATTAACATTCATCCTAACTTCAAAGAGCCTTTGCGGTTTTTTGACATGGTCTCCGACCATACCCACTCCACCAACAAACATTAAGGGAGTGTTCGGCATGCTCATTTTGAGCATAAATGGACATCATAAATGTACCAGCATATGCTGTTTTGGACTCCTTTATTTGTTTTTACTGTTCGGCTAAAAGAGCATAAATGACAACATAAATGTCAGCATAAATGCCCGCAGCAAATGTTACTTTTTCGTTTCCGTGCTTTGACTTCCGTTTCTTTACTCATTTCATAATGCAATTACTATGACTATTGATTTTTAAAAAAATTACAAGTTACTTTATTTGTTACAAATTACATAATACTTCAAATAATTTATAAAAGATAGTACTATTTTAGCCAAATTAAAAAAACCACGTTTATAATACAAATCTACAATATATTATTTGTAATACCACATAGATTAATAAAATTAAAAAAAATCAATAAATATACACACTTGTTGATATATAAATTATAAAATAGTATATAGAAATATGAATGCATATGAATTTATTAACATACAAAGTTACAAAAATATTATATATTATTACAAGTTACAATTTCACTAAATAAATTCATATAACATTATCAGAAAATTTGAAACGCTTTTTCTCTTTTTTTACGCTTTTATATTTGTAATAATTATAAAATTTAGATAATAAAAATATATTGTTTAGAAGATAAAAAGTTTTACTTAAATAATAAAAATAAAAATTTTATTGGTTATATAAATATTTTTATTTTCTTTGGTTTCTCAAGTTTTTTAATGTAAATTAAATACTCATAGTAATATATTGTTTGTGAATTTTTATATTTATTTTTACTAACAAAATAAAGTTACGTAGTGTAATATAATAAATTGTAATTGTAATACAAAAGCGGTAAACGCACTACATATAACTAACTTAACCAAACATGCTGCATATATGCTGCACTGCCAAACAGCAGTTTTCAAAACAACTACATTTATGCCAGCACATTCCTGCCAGCAAATATACTGCATTTATGCCAGCGCATTCCTGCTACCAAATATGCTGCATTTATGCTGCCAAAACAGTAATGCCGTAAAGAGCCTAACTAAGTACTTACGAAAAGCTAAAAATTCAAAGAGACAACCGAGAGCAGGGGGTCGCAGTATGACTGCCAGAAGAGCTCTCATCTTACTACAGTCGAACCAAAATCCAGAAATTATTTTCGGCAACCCCAGGGAACCTAAGAGTTGCCCAACTTGCCTAATTATCATAGTTATGGAAAACACTTAACTCGGTTGTCAACATAGCTCTTATACAATCCCAACTCCATCTCTGAATCTCATGCTTCAGTGGGTCCCCAACGATAGTTGTACTAATCATGATGCATGTGAAATCATTACATCTGAAACCCCATATAGCTTTTCACGTTGCAGAGTAATAGCATGCCACTTGTTCCACCAGGAGAGTGTGGTGCTCTAGCCTTCTAAAGTTGAAGAAAAATAAAACGGCCATCGGTCAACTGAGGAATCCTCCGACGCTGATCTCAGGCTCGACGAGGCAGAGTTCAGTGGAGAATTCCAATATCTACCGTAATCATGACCCCTTGGGACAGATAAATCCTTTTCTCCCTTACTAGGGCGTGGGCCATCAGACAAGACCTCCTGCTTTCCACCGCCTCCTAAGCTGAGTCGGTCCGGTATACCTGAAGGAGAAGGTAGACTATAAAACTGTAACTTACAAAAGTCACGTGGTCGGTCTGCTCAACTCTCCTCCTGCATAGACCTCCAGTGCCACCCAGCGAGCGTCATCATCTGTGGGTAAATTCCATCTCCTTTCAAATTGAGCAAGACATGGGGCGACAAAGAAGAGAAGAACGAGAAAGAACTTTGTATTGAATCTGATAGAAGAGGAGAAGACAACCCGAGAGGAGAGAGGGATGTCTTCTGTGATGTGTACAGTGTGTCAAGAAAGAATGAGAAAATGAGAATAAGAGATTATATACATCCCCGCACACCTGCACACTATGTCTAACTATACTATCTGTAACAATATACACTTGTATAATACAGATAATACCATAAGATATATTATATCTCTAATACCCCCCCCTCAAGACCGACTGTGGTTATGAAGTTGAGTCTTGTTGCCTGCTGAGGACATGCCTAACTTTAGAAGAACTTATCTGTATGCCTTCCCAGTCAGTGGCTTCGTTAGAACATCAGCTAGCTGTCTCGAACTTTGAATGTACTGGACTTGTACCAATCCCTTTTGTATCTGATCTCGAACAAAATGGCAGTCCAGCTCAACATGTTTGGTCCGTTCATGTGAGACTGGATTCTTCGCAATGTGGATGGCTGCCATGTTGTCGTACTTTAGTGGTATAGGATTGATGTTGTTGACTTCCAGTTCGTTCAGAAGACGAGTAAGCCAGCTGAGCTCTGCTGTGACTTGTCTCATGGCTCTGTACTTGGCTTTAGCTGAGGAGAGTACTACTGAAACCTGTTTCTTTGTTTTCTAGCTGAGGGGGGAACCGCCCAAGAGAATGAAGTAACCTGAAATAGATTTCCTTGTCATAGGGCATGAGGCCCAATCAGAATCACAAAATGCAAGTAAATCAAGATTATTATTCTTGTTAAAACAGAGGCCAAATCCTAGTGTTCCTCTGATGTAGGATAAAACATGATAAGCGGCTTTCAAGTGTTCTGTAGTAGGGTGTTGGCAAAATTGACTTAAAAACTGCACACTAAAACACAAATCAGGTCGAGTATTAGTGAGAAAGATTAACTTCCCTATCAAGCTTCTGTAGACTGTTAGATCTTCTAGATATTCTCCTGCATCCTGGTCCAATTTCTGATTGAGCTGAAGTGGTGAGACTATAGGTCTACAATCTTCCATGTTGTATTCTGAAAGAATCTGTCTAGCGTACTTATACTGAGTCATGTAAAGATTGTCAGCAGATTCAGTAAATTCCATGCCAAGAAAATAAGAAAGTCTTCCCAGGTCTTTGATTTTGAATTTTTGATGGAGCTTGAGTTTCAGATTTTCTATTTCAGTATTACAGTTTCCTGTTAATACAATGTCATCTACATATACACCGATGAAGGTGTACTGTCTGTTTATTTTCTTTGTGAAGAGAGAGTAATCGTTTTTTGATTGTTGGTATCCTAGGTCTTTGAGAAAAGTACTGAGTTTGTCATACCACTGCCTGAGGCCTGTTTGAGGCCGTACAAAGACTTGTGCAATTTGTAAACTTTGTTTTCACCAGAAACAGATAAACCTTGAGGAATTTTCATGTAAACGTCTTCCTTCAAATCTCCATGAAGGAAGGCGTTATTTACATCTAATTGATCTATGGTCCATCCTCTTTTTATGGCACTTATAATCAATGCTCTGACTGTTGTAAGCTTCACAACAGGAGAAAAGGTTTCCTCATAATCGAAACCATATCTCTGTGTGAAGCCTCTAACAACCAGTCGAGCTTTGAATCTTTCCAAAGTGCCATCAGCTTTCATTTTAGTTTTGTAAACCCAATTACATGTAATGGGCTTCTTTCCAGGAGGGAGATTGACAATGGACCAAGTTTTGTTATCTTTCAAGGCTTGGAATTCTAGATTCATCGCTTCTGTCCACCTAGGATCTCTACTGGCTTCTTCAAAGCTGGTGGGTTCTTTAATAGAATGGGCTCCATCTAGGATTTTTCTACTGCAGAGAGAGGGAAGGAGGGGATGATGTTTTTGGGCATAATATTGGTCAGGTTGTTGACAAGAAGGGAGTTTTGAGATAGAAGATGTGAGGATCTGTCATGGAGCCTTTGAGTGAGAATTTCTGAAAAAATGTCTTCATTTTGATTTCTGATAGTACAGATGTAGTCTTGAAGTTTTAAAGGTGGTTTATGAACTCTGTTGGATCTCCTAAGTTGGGTGTTTTCTTCTGTCCTAGGAGTATGTGTGTTTTCTGTGTTTTGCTCAGCAGTTTGATGAAAATCATGATTTTCTTCTAGAGGGGAGATATTTTCTTGCTGATACTCATCATGAATGGAGGGGTTGTTGTCTTTTTCACTGCTTGTAGTAGGAGATGAGTCTATTAGTCTGGATTGGCTTTGGTTTTTCTCTGGTGGTTGGTGTTCTAAAATGGGTTCATAGAATATGTTTGAATTGTTAGGGAGAGAGTCAGTGGTATCATCTGTTTTTTCTTGAAGGTTTCTATCATGCCAAACCTCTTGCCACTCTTTGTCTTGCAGAGGGAATATGTGTTCAAAGAATATGACATCTCTACTGGTTTTGATTTCATTTGTTTCTATGTTCAGGACAAAGAAGCCTTTGGTGTTCTTACTGTTTCCTAGATAAGCACAAGCTGAGGATCTAGGATCTAGTTTCCCTCTACTAGGAAGGATATTCGTAACAAAACAGAGACATCCAAAGGTTCTAATGGAATCATAGTCAGGAACAGAGTCATAGAGTTTTTCCAAGGGAGTATGATGTCCTATAGATTTTAAAGGGATTCTGTTTATAATGAAGGCCGCGTGATTTAAAGCGAAACCCCAGAATTTTGGTTTGAGCCCAGATTGGAACATAAGAGCTCTAGTGATGTCCATCAGATGTCCCTGTTTCCTCTTAACCACCCCATTTTGTTGGGGTGTATGAGGGCAGGTTTTCTGATGGACAATTCCCTTTTTCCTAAAATAATCCACCCCTTCAAGGGAACTGCCAAGTTCTCTAGCGTTATCAGATCTTAGGACTTTTACCTTCTGTTCAAATTGAGTTTCAACTAATTGTATGAAATCTTTTATCAGATCTAAAGATTCTGACTTATTTTTAATGAGTTTGACCCAAGTTCCCCTTGTAAAGTCATCCACTATTGTCAGAAAATATCGATCCCCATTCAAAGTTTGTTTTCTCATGGGCCACACACATCAACATGAAGTAATTGAAAAGGAGCACTGCTTTTTATTTTAGAATTCCCAAAACTAAGCCTTTTGGCTTTAGATTTGAAACATACAATACATGGTAAAACTTGTGTTTTTCTAAGAAGAAAATTCTCATAAATGTTCATCCTAAGGAGTTTTCTAGGAGGTATGTGCCCTAATCTAATATGCCACAGAGACATATCTTTATCAGAAATATCAACTCTATCCTTAGAAAAAGAAACAACAGAGGGAAAAACTTCTGATTCAAACAAGAATTTCTGCAATCCTACTGTATCTAAGAAGTAAACACCATACTGTTGATATCCAATCACGCCTTTCTTTTTGGTTTTAGAATCCTGCAGAAAACAATATTTATCTGAGAAGATAACAACCATATCTAGCTGCTTTGCAAATTTCTCCACAGATATTAAATTGAACATAAAACTGGGCACATATAGCACTCTTTCCAGTTTAAAATTCTTGCACATCTTGACACTACCACTGTTATGAACAGGACACATATTACCATCAGGAAGTGTTAGATTTTTTTTCACATTAATGTGTTCTAAGTTTTCAAACATGCTTTTGTTGCCAGAAACATGATCAGAAGCTCCAGAGTCCATAATCCAAAAAGAATTCATTTTATCAGTAAGAACATTATTAGTATTACCCTACTATGATATTGAGATTCAAGAAGGGTACCGGAAAAACTTCCAAAATTGCTCACTGATTCTTCGTTGTTGGTGGGAGTCTTCTGTTGTAGATATCTCATCAGGTTCTCTACTTGCTCAGATGTAAAACCGGCGACTGGGGAGGAATTATCTCAAATTAGGCTTTTCTTTCTGTTGTCTTGTTCAAGAACAGAACCTGCTACTCGCTGTTGAGACCGATTCTGGTTTCCATCTTCAGGGAAGCCCACGATCCACCAGCACTCTGAACGAGTGTGACCGAGTTTTGCACAGTTTGTGCATTTTTGTGACACTTTCTTTCCGGAAGAACTGGCTCCATCCGAGTTCTTCAGGTTGTATTTCTTCCCAGTTGTCTTCTTGATGATTCCAATGTTGGGTTTCTGTGCGAGTGTAAGAGAGTTGTCAGAGGTGTGCTCTTCTATATCCCCCATATTTATTCCGGTCTCGTCTTGTGCCAAGATACTGTAGGCTTGTTCGAGATCGGGCAACGGGTTCATGAGAAGTATAGACCGTTTAGGTTGCTTGAACTCTTCGTTGAGACCATCTAAAAACTTCATCAATTTATCCTGCTCCTCGCGAGCTTTAAGTTCTTTTCCGGCTCCGCAAGAACATTTTAGGGTTTTCCTGCTTGCACCCAATCGGTCCCAAAGACGCTTTAGCTTTGTGTAGTAGGTGGTAATCGAGTCTCCCTGTTGTCGGATCTGGCCAATTTGCTTCTGAATAGCATAAATCTCTGGTCCATTCACTAATTCGTAGCGCTTGCACAAGTCTACCCACATCTGGTGCGCCGTATCGCAATACACAATGCTTTCACTTATCTACTTGTCCAAGGAATTTAAAATCCAGGACATCACCATGTTGTTGTTGCGCTCCCACATAGGGTACCTTTCAGACGATCTTTCTGGCTCAGAGATTTGTCCATTGACGAAGCCGTACTTGTTCTTGGCTCTTAGGGCAATGGTGGCCGCCTTCTTCCACTAGTCAAAACCGGGATTGCCTTTGAATTTTATCCCAAAACTGTGGCTTGTCTGGTCCGATGGGTGGAGGTAAAGAGGATCGTTAAGATCTTGAAGTGTCGGAGGCGATTTTTCTTGAACTTCCGCTTCCGTTTCTGATTTTTCTCCGTCGTCATCGTTCTCAATTCCATGGTTGTTCAACGTCGACTCGTCTGCCATGTCTGCGGAAAAAGCTCTTCAATTTGCTAGCTCTGATACCATGTCAAATTGATCAAGACATGGGGCGACAAAGAAGAGAAGAACGAGAAAGAACTTTGTATTGAATCTGATAGAAGAGGAGAAGACAACCCGAGAGAAGAGAGGGATGTCTTCTGTGATGTGTACAGTGTGTCGAGAAAGAATGAGAAAATGAGAATAAGAGATTATATACATCCCCGCACACCCGCACACTATGTCTAACTATACTATCTGTAACAATATACACTTGTATAATACAGATAATACCATAAGATATATTATATCTCTAATACTCCTGCCTTAGCCCTTTCAACCTAGAGTGTATAGTCCCAGATGGCCACGACCAATATAGTAAAACCACTCCAACTAGGACTTCCGCTACCGTCCATCCAGCTCAAAAGGATTTGTCCACTTGTTCCTTCCATATTTGAGTTCACCGTGTTTCCTGCTTCCTCCAACAATCCAGCCGAGTTTGCTCACATCCTTCCGCTGCCCCAAGTCAATGCCCTTTTAGCCATTTTAGCCACATCACACTCTTGCGCCATCCAATCGGCTAGAGTTGCTGAAGTAGGAGCTAACCATGTCGCAAGTTGGACCACACCTTTCCTCCTGCGCCTCACTAGACAGAAAACTATAGTTTCATCCTCATCGAATACAAGGGAGATAATGAATTGTTGTGCAATCCCAGTGATTGACCTGATTGACATAACTATAACTCCGGCCTTGAACATGCACTTACGCGACTCCATACCAAAAGTAGTCTGAAAAATTGCATGTTCAAAACACTAGGATTCACCGACCATAACAAACTTTTGAGCCTCATATATGTTCCTGAACCCTCCCTCAGTAGGCTTTAGGCTTCTCCTTATCAGATCCATGTTGAAATCCTTAAGTCCTGTCCAAGTAATAGGAAAACTGAAATCATTATCCCCAACCAAGGATCTAATCTCCACAAAACCCAAACGGTTAACCTAGGGCGCCATTAATTGATGAATAATCCAGCCAACAGGGGAGAGTAAATGTAGAGAGTCGTATGTGGGAAGGAGATAAGAAGAAGGGATTTTTGGGAAAATGACAAATTGAAATCCATTACAAATCCCAGTGATAAAGAATCGAAAGCATTGATGAGATATTGACATTGGAATAAAAGCCATAAACATGTAGGATGGAGATAACTCGCTAGGCCCTCTCAGTTAAAGTGAGAGAGAAAGTTGACACTGTGTATGAGCTTAAGTTTTATGAGTTTCAGTTATAACTTTTGACGGCTTGGAGTTTTCGTTGAAAGAACCTGAAAACTCTTATATGCAACTTGGAATGACTTGACGTATTTTTCCCGTAGTTTGGAATAGTTTGGTCATGTTAGCAACTTTAAGATAGTTATAATGATGAAGAAATTGATGCAAAGGATCAATTCCGTTGTCGTCCAGCGGTTAGGATATCTGGCTTTCACCCAGGAGACCCGATTCAAAAAAAAAAGAAATTGATGCAAAGGTTTCCTCAGTCTCAAGTAAAGTTCAACACTGTATATGCTAGTTATCACTTATCATCGGTATGGAAATACTCCTCGACTTCCATACAAAGAGTTCAACTTTAAAGCAAAAGAATCCATTGGAATTGGTTCACTTCAACCCTGTTCTATAACATCTTTTGAAAGATTTTAAAACTTTATTATAAAACTGTGACATGTGTTATTCTTTTAATTACCGGTGTAGCTCACAAATAGGTTCCCTTAGAATTCTCAAAATCTCAACCAAAGTACACATGAAAAACCATCGATCATTGGTTAACCAACCCTATCCATACCAAGCTTAGCCATAAATGTCGAATTTAAAGCTTTTTGAGGGAAAGTTCAAACAACACCTTAGATTAGTTGAGCAAGTTCAAGCAATCTTCCATTGATAAGATGGTGATCATCATAGATGAATTATTGCGGTATGTGTGCTTCTATTTTATGAAACAAAATCTCAAGATTTTCGAAACTTAAAGTTGAAGTAAAATGTACAATCAAAAAAGTTGGTAGAATCGTCTATTGTGTTAATGCATAGACAAGAGCCTAGATGAGTTCTAAAACTTCTTTAGAGATACAAAATTAATACGGTACCACTTTTTTTGTTCAACTACCCTGCAACAAAATGTAATATAAAGAAAGGATATACAATTAGTAAAAACATGTCAAAGTATGGTCCTTCCAAACAACTAAGGTTTGAACGCAAACAATGAGTTTCGTAATGATTACGGGACTTCCAGAACAAAGGTTAGAATTTACGTACGTTGTTGTTTCAAAAGTTATGGAAGATAGAAGATGTCATTGGTGATTGGTCATATATATTTAATTCTATATATACAATTAATTATTTTTCTTATATACCGTGATTCCGATCTGGATAGATATTCTGTTGCATGCAAGGGATCCTCAAGATTCTATTGGGCAAAAGCTTACATACGCATAAGACGAGACGAGTTATATATATATATATGAATCGGGATCGATGATATATAACGCTAGGAGTCATACATTATAAACATATAGTATATGTTATCAATTAAGCTGATTTTATAGTAATAATTTCTCCCCTGAATTTCTACTGACATGTCTCCAACACATTAGTTTATGATGAGCCGGTCATATATATATTATATCCCCGTGCCTTTCTGATAGGCTTATATAGCTAGTAGTTTAATTATATACACATAAATTATTTGACTTACATAATACAGAGAGAGACAGAGAGATATTGACAATACATCACAGAATGACATGACGGGAATCCAAAGAGAAACCCGCCAAAACCAAATCATATTATTAGACCTCAAAAAAAAAAAAAATCATATTATTAGGGTAAGGGAGATGATAAACAAGAAGTTGCTATAAGCATATGTCTCCATGCTAAATTCCGACAACTAAACGCCAGGCCACACATGAGATGAGATATTGAGATGAGACTTTGATCAATTAAAAAACATACCCCTGAACTTATAAACAAATAATTGAAAGACAGGGCGAGGGCAAGGGGGGGGACTGACTCTCTGCCGCATATACATTATTCATTTACATATAACATGACATGTATACATGCATGTAACAGCGCAGATATATGATAGACAATAAAACAGTACGTACGTAGTTGATGAATATGTGAAGGGAGCCGGAGTAGTACCAAGCAAAAAACGACAAGCAGAAGAATAGCTAGCAGCAATGAGAGAGATTTGAAAGAAAAATAAAACTTTTTTTTAAAAAAATCCACAGGAGAGGAGCCCTACCAACTCTCATATATATATTGACAGATTGAGAAATATATATAGAGAAATGAGAAAGTTATGCCAAGAGAAAAAGTCCAAAAAAAAACAAAAACATTTGAAACTAACTTAAACGTTACCCTTTTTTTTTTCCCTGTTCCCTCCAAATTCATAATGCAAATTATAACTAAACAAAACTTAAAGTAATCAGCCTTGTAGTTGTACCTCTGTGTTGTAGCTAGATACATGCATGCATATTGATTGATTTGTATTATCTCCAGTACTACTACTCGATCGATCGCAAAGGCTGATTGATCTGTTTGATACTAGCTAGCTAGCTAGCACTTTTTTTTTTTTTTTTTACCCTAGCTAGTAAGTAAGTAAGTACTCGCTGGTAGCTAAATGGATCTCTAATTTCATTTGACCATTATGAATCAGTGATGATCACCAGCAGCAGCACCGAAATTGTGATGACCCACAGCATTATTAACGTTATTTGTGTCGGTAGTAGTAGGAGTATTGTGCAATCCGGCCGCAGTTCCTCTAGACATGATGAAATCAATCCCTTGATGTTGTTGCTCACCTACTCCAAGAAAATCTCTGGTAAGTCTATCAGATCCACTCATACCCATCCCAAATCTGATAGAGGAAGTTGCACTACTACTATTACTACCACCGTTAAGAGTGTTGATGAACTCTTGTATGTTGTTGGTAGTACTGGGATCCGTTTCGTCGAACATATAGGTTGATGGAAGAATGGAATTATGAGGAGGTAATTTGTTGGTGGTTGTACTTCCTGCAGCAGCAGCAGCAGCAGCAGCAGCAGCATCAGGAGCTGATGATGATGATTTGATGAGGAATGAATTTTGGTGATTGTTGGAAGAAGTTGAGCCGATCTGAGCAGCTTTTTGGAGGAGAGCAGTAGCAGACATGTGAGCTGTGGTGGTGATATTTGTTTGTTGTTGTTGGTGAATGTTACCTGAGGTGCCAAAGAGTGAAGTAAATCCTGCTGATGAATTGATTTGGTGGTTTCCACTTCCTCCTAAGATGTTGTTACTTTGTGAGAAAAGATTTGAGCCGCTTTCGTTGTTGTTTCCTGCATTTATGACATGCTAACTTAATTAGTTAATCGTGCGTGAAATTGAATGAATAAATTATTTAAGCAATTTGTGTGAATAATAAAGTTACCGTTAGTTCCGATGAGATTATGATGGAAGTGACTGGAAGTGCAGTTGTTGGGTGAGAAGAAATTGCCAATATTACTAAAAAGAGTAGTAGTAGTACAGTTTCCTCCAGCAGCCGAATCTGTATCTTCCTCCGTCACGGTTTGCATAGAAGATGGATGCATTTGAAGACCAAGTTGCTGGTGGTGGTGCATTTGATCATCTAGAGTACCGCCGTAACCATTTTGGTTTGGATTATACATATTGGTAGTAGGGTGAAGAGCATGAAATGAACCCATGGGAGACTGAAGTAGATGATCAAATTTAGAGCGTGAATTACCATCAAGTAATAGATGATCGTTATTATTAGGGTTTTGGTGATCTAGGGATTGCATTTGTAAGGGGAGGAGGATGGCAGCAAGTTGTTGTTGTTGTGGTGGTGATGTAGATGTTGAGATAAACCTAAACCCATGGCGCCAGTAGCGGATATAGCAGCAGTTGAAGGTGCGAATAAGGAACCGGTAACGCCACTGCCGCCAATAGCTGTTAAGGTAGTGGGATGGTTTAAGGCTTCTCGAGTAATGACGTCGCAGAATGCTCTGTGAGTCACGAAGCTGTCACGCCTGGAGTGGGAGAGCCAATTAATATGCAACACAAATGATAAAACAGTTGGTGATCTGTACTACAGAAATTTTGACTTCATCGGAAAATTGAAGTACTAGGTCAAGATTTTGTTTAAAAGAGAAAGGGTGAGAAAATTTTAAAAATAAAAGAAAAAAGAGGCCAGGGTGATGGTGATGAGACAGAGGCCTACTACGACGACGTACGTACAAAAACCAATAATTGAAGTGGTGATATATATATATATGATAATGGAATAAAACAAAACACATGCAACGTAGTAGCTAGATATCATCACACACAGAGTAAGTCACGAGACTCTGAAACAATAGAAATAGTGGTGTTGTGTTGGTGTAGTATTTCATAATTCAATCAGTGAAAGATAGCTAGCTAGCTAGGGACCAGAAATTCACACATATATATCTATACACATGTACATTGAGTATTATTTTTTTTTAAAAAAAAAAAGAATGAATGAACCATTTAAATTGGAATATGTATACTTTTGGTTGGAATTTGTTGATATGCATGGAGAAGGAATGATGCATATATACATTACCAGTAGTCAGCTATTTAAGTGTAAAGCATTAATGACAGGAGAATAGGATTAAAGAGTTATTAGTTGCCTTGCCTCACCTGGGGCTGGGACTGGGTCGGGGGAGTGAGTGAGTGAGTTCCATTAAATGCAAGAATGTAGGGAAAGAATAATACACTATATGGTCTATTTTCATGAAAGGCAATCTATCAATTATCATCACAACCTAACATATAGCTAGACAAAATTATGCTACTACTACTAATATAATAGTGTCGACATTGTTTTTTCAGTAAAAGTTACTACTACTACTACTAACTATTGAATGAATTTCCAGGCGGGTCCAGTAAATACTGATTGCAAAGATTGAATAAGATGAATGAGGAGCTGACTCTCTCTCTCTTTCTTCTCTGTTGCGTAGGGCTATTTCTGATTCTAATATCCATTTTCAGTATCTGTAATGTGACTATTAAATTAATTGTACATATATATTCGACACTGTTAGCTTATAATTTCGCAAGAGATGTTAACAGCTAGTATATTTTTAGCTATGAACATGAAACCAGAAGGGTATGGGAATGGAAGTTGGAAGAGATCAGGTCCTAGTCACTAGTCTAGTCTTGTCTGGATTGGATGCATGAGGTTGATTGAGCTAACTTGACATAAAATTCGCGCGCGTATACTACTGTTATGTACTACTCACTCCTCACTCCTATAAGGGAAAGAGTATTTATTAATTATGCAAAGCCAAAGAGAGAGTGTGAGAGATGAACTAGAAATGAGAGAACAGATGTAGCCAACCCAAGATACAAATAACAAACACCACCCCAATAGTAGTAGTGTATATGACTATAGTGTATGTAGTAACAGCTAACAAACTCCTCTCTCTCTCTCTCTCTACATGCACTGAACCTCATGGTACTGGACATGGCCCCCTCTCTCTCTCTCTCTATCTTTGGCAACACGTGAACCCCGCGCGCTACCAATTGCATTCTAGTCTACTGGTGATTAATTTCAATTTCGTTTTAAAAAAGGTAAACCAACCAAAAAGGTAAATATATATGACCATGCATCTTCTTCTTCTTTTTTCTATTGAAAACTAGCTGAAAACCATGGAAAAAGTCAGGTGTGATGTTATAAATAGGATGAAATCAAAGAAACGGCTGAGTGTGCACCACACGAGTATATATACTGTAGTAGAGAGAGTAGTAAGTATCCAAGACTAGCTAGAGAAAAGAAGATCCAGAAGCACTACAGCTCACCTCATGCTCACACTACCCAAATTCTCACATAAAACCAACAAAATCTCATCTAAAAACAAAATTAGACAACTACGTACGTACCAACGTGGTTTTCTCTCATCTGTATAGTATACTATGATGTAATGCTCTTTATATGAACCAGGCAATTTCATTTCTGTTTTGTAATACCCATTTCACTCTATCTATTAATACTAAAATTCATCCAGGATCGA
>CM041776.1:348016509-348252809 GCA_023374045.1 Limonium bicolor | reverse complement strand
GCGCCCTCTCGTGCACCTTATCCTATCAATCGCATCAATCGACCCGTTATTACCAACGTAAACACCTGTGCTTACCGGCTCTCACACCTCTCTGACATATCATTAATACCCCAGGATGGCATGTGTCATTTTTGTAATTAAGAGACAGCCAAGAAAGGCAAGGAAGCTTTCTCTCTTACAAGCCCATCCCGAGTGACGTCTGCCTTATCCCCACGTAGCTGAAAGACCCTTGTCACCGACCCGGCTAGAAGACAGGGGGCAAGCCGACCAACATATTTTCTTCCCTATAAATGAGAATTGATGTCTCCTTTATTACAACACACAACTCATATCATATAGAGCAATGTAAGAGCATCTACTCTCTTACCACCTGTACTCTCTCGATTTAACTAAAAACCTCTATCAACCTCCATGGACTAGATCATTCAAGATTAAACCACGTAAATATCTATGTTCCTTAATTACTCTATATCATTATATTCAATCCGTTATTCACCATACTCCAGAGAAGTTAACATAACACCAATCCGCGAATTACACTTTAATCTGTAGATTACCACCTCTAACAGTTCCTTCTACCTATATTGTGACCTCATTTATAATTTTGGGAAATGTCATGAAATGCCACTGTATTTTTGGTTAATTCATGAAATTCCACTAAAAAAAAGTAAGTCATGAAATGCCACTATATTTTCCGAAAAGTCCATGAAATGCCACTTAGATAGAAAAAAGACAAAAATACCCCTACTAGTTAACAAAGTACTTTTAAAGTTCACAATATGTCCCTAAGTGTTAAAAATTAACAAAAATATCAAAATACAATAAAAAAACAAAATTTGTATAAAAAACAAAATTATAAAATTTAAAAAATTTAAAAATATTGAAAAATTAAAATATCATTAAATATTAGAAAAAATGCATATTTCATTTTTTAAAATTTATTCAATAGTATATTGAGTTCTAAACAAATAATTTATACCAATTTTTCTACCAATTTAGTACCATAATTTATACCAAGTAAGTACCATAATTTTTATCATACATTTTTTAATTATTATTTGCTATCAATTTAGATCATTTATTTCTTAAAGTAAATAATTTTTTATATTGCTGATAAAATTTAAAAACTAAAATTCTAAACAGAATAATTTATATGAGATAGAGCGACTGAGAATATATACATAACATACAATATTAAATAGTAAAACTTGTTTGAAATGTAGAATAAAGTGATTCAAGAATAATAATATGCAACTTATTTTTCTTTGGTTATCATTACTTGCTCCTAATAAGTTGCATATTATTATTATAAAAACGTTTTATTCTACATTTCAACCAAGTTTTACTATTTAATATTGTACGTTATATATATATAAATTCTTAGTCGCTCTATTTCCAATAAATTATTATATTTAGAAATTTTAGTATTTAAATTTATCAGCAATATAAAAAAATTATTTACTTTGAAGAAAATAATAATCTAAATTGATAGAAAATAATAATTAAAAAATATATGATAAAAATTATGGTACTTATTTGGTATAAATTATGGTACTATATTGGTAGAAAAATTGGTATAAATTATTTATTTAGAACTCAATATTTGTTTTATGGTATTGAATAAATTTTAAAAAAGGAAATATTATTTTTTAATATTTAATGATATTTCATTTCTTTAATGTTTTAAAATTTAAAATTTACATTTTTTAAATTTATATTTTTTATAAAAAAAATTATATTCTTATTGTATTTTGATATTTTTGTTTACTTTGAAGAAACAAATAATCTAAATTGATAGAAAATAATAATAAAAAATGTTGATAAAAATTCTGGTACTATATTGGTAGAAAAATTGGTATAAATTATTTGTTTAGAACTCAATATTCGTTTTATGGTATTGAATAAATTTTAAAAAAGGAAATATTTATTTTTTTAATATTAAATGATATTTCATTTTTTTAATTTTTTAAAATTTTTAAAATTTTAATTTTTGTAAGTTCTATATTTTTTTATAAATTTTTATATTTTTTTATATTCTTATTGTATTTTGATATTTTTGTTCATTTTTAACACTTAGGGGCATATTGTGAACTTTAAAAGTACTTTGTTAACTAGTAGGGGTATTTTTGTCTTTTTTCCATCTATAGTAGCATTTCATGGACTTTTTGGAAAATATAGTGACATTTCGTGACTTTCTTTTTTAGTGACATTTCATGAATTTGCCAAAAATATAGTGGCGTTTCATGAAATTTCCCTATAATTTTCATTTTTGAAGTCTCTATCTGAACATGTGCTTCAAGGTAGTTTGGTATTACTGCCATATTCGTGTCAATTTAGGGGATTGCACCAAATTTATGAACAATTGAATAGATGGAGTTTTCAGACTAAACTTGGATTGGAATGCCCCTCAAAGCAATGTTTGTCGTTCTTTTTTCTAGTTGATCATTGGTTGTCCACATAAATGCATCCCAAACCATATATTTCCCTTGTTGTGCGTGGATAAAATTTTGAGCCTTTTCAAAATAGTGAAGATGAGAATGAATTTGAAGTGTGACAATACAACTATATCTTCGATTTCTTTCGCCTAGTAAAATAGGTGAGATTTGAGAGTTTCTAGGCTTGTTTTGATCCTCGTACAGAGCATAACTCTACAAGATAGTCTTTCCATCATTTTTTATATTGCTTATGTATATATTATTTTTCTAAGTAGTAATTATTTTAAGTTGCTTCTCTTATACATATCTTTTATTTATAAGATTGAATTATTTAATTTATAAAAATATTAAAAAATATTTGAAATGAAATTTGGAGTAAAAATAAATTTGATATATTAAACTCATTAAAAAGTAACAACATAAAAAGGAACTTTCATTAAAAAAAATTATCCAATCTAAACATAACATAATTTATAGTCTTTATCTTAGTCAATTAGGTTTCTTCTCTTCATTGTCATCACTCTTCCCGTTCTCCTCACTCACCATCGTACCTCAGACTCTCACCCTAATTTCGGTCACTAATCACGATCAACTCATTCACCCACCTTCATCGGCGCCACCAGTCACCGTCCTAGTCCACCTACGCACCTCGCCACAACTGCATTTCTGACCGTTTTGTCAAGCACGCGCCGCTATCCCCCGCGTGAGACTGCAAACAGGTAAATTGATCTACTAAAACTAAACAAATTAATCTAGAAAATAATAAATCAATAAGTCTGTCGGGTTGCAAAAATCCCGGTCACTATAGTATAGAAAGTTAAGCAACCAAGTATCGAACCGTGAGACTTGAATAAATAAGCCTAAGTCCTATCCTAAATCCTAAGAAAACTGCAAATTCAGGGGGGTTGTGAATTGTTTCTGAAACTGAATCAAATAAATGCAAATCAGAATTGAAATAAGCAATCGGTAAAAATAAATGATGAGTTTGATAATATGAGTGGAACTCCGGGTTTGGGTTGTTCTTTATGGTTGAATCTAGTACATCCTACAATTTAATTATGAGAACGGAAAGGCCAATTCTTCCTATCTCTTCAATGCTAAATCCTAGTCCATTGAAGAGCTCACCTATCAGAACATGTCAACTCTAATCTAGCAGTTGGCAAAACACATACAGGTGGCATAAGCACAAAGAATTGTTAGCGTTTGTAGGAAAGATTATCTATCCGACTAATCCTTCCCCAAATTCCCAGGTTAATTCGAACTCCCTATTAATCACCTTGTCTGATCTTAATAGGTTTCGCAAAACAACTCTATAACTCGCGAAATTAATAGAGAAGAAAATTGATAATCATTAACCTGAAAGCAATCCGTTACAGCCTCATAATTAAATTGCAGAATCTTTAACTACATTGAATCCATCTTGAACAAACCCTACCCCAGAGTTAAATCCCTACTAGCCAGCCATTGCAAAGGAACAGATAGATACAATCAACAGGAAAAACATTTAAAGGAAGAAAAACCCTTCTGTTGAACGACTATCCAGAATTCAATGGCTGCCGGCGCAAGGTTGAAGATGATGGCCACACTCCCTCTGTCGATGCTCCTCTAGAATGGTGGTGATATGCTTGGTGAATGTGAATGGAGGTGAACTGATGCAACTGGCGTGGATGAATGGAGAGAACCTCGTTTATCAGTGAGAGAGCGTGTGTGTAATGATCGATAATGATTGAATGCCTTCTCCCTCTGACTAGGTCATTTAAATAGACCTTTCTCCCTCTTTTCCCCTTCAAAACGCCGAGTTTGTGCTGTAATTTTCGTGCCGTCCGAACATTGGTCCGAACTTCAAAGTTCGGACACAATGCTTTGAGCGCTTCAATTCAGAAAGTTTCGACCTGTGTCCGAACTTTGATGTTCGGACACAAGTTCGGACATGCTCCGTACTTCAGGCCTCCGGCTTTTCTCGACTATGTCCGAACTTCGATGTTCGGACCGAAGTTCGGACATCCCATCAGGCGCAGCATACAAACTCTCGACTTGTGTCCGAACTTGGAAGTTCGGACACAAGCTCGGACACACCTTAAAAATCCTCTAACTTCTTCATTTTGACTCCGATTCGACCCCCGTTTGTTGCATTACCTCCCTTGTGAGTTAATCTAGTGTTTCCTTGGCTTTTCTCTGCATGTAACGTAGAAAAAGTGTATCAAGCCTTAACAAACAACAAACCACAGAAAAACGTAAGATAAGTGTGGAATATTATCAATTCGCGTATACAAATTAGACATTAAAGACCATTAGAACCATTCATATTTCACACTCATCAGAGACCACCAATCTATTTCGTCAAACCTAATTATTAATGAAGTTTTATTATCCTCCAATTTCGTGGATGAGGAGACCCATCTGCATGGGTTGAAGTCATATGATGGGACTTATGCTTGGTCCTTAGTCATTAATTTTGTTTAGGCCTTGTATATTGTTTTTCTATTTTATCTTCTTTAATTTCCTTTTTGCTTCATTAGGCCTTGAAAAATGATGTGTAACTAGTATGCTAGCATAACCAATAGGTTTGATCGTTTACTTTTGTTTGAGTAATAAATTTACTTCTCTTTTGACTTATGTAACTGTAACTATAAGTAGCTTATGTTTGTATAGTTTAGCTTTGATTATCCTAGTCAAGAAAAACATAAGAACAAATCAGCCATATAGCTATTATTGGGTGTGTTTTGTTTCATCCTCCTCGTCTGCTATAATTAAATATAATATATTCATTCGGGTCACATTGAATTTTGGTTCGGGTTCGGTTCGGTTGATTTTCGATCCTGGTCATTTTGGATTTCAGGTCATCATCGGGTTATGGGTGACTTTGATTAGGTTGATTTTGGTTTGGATGGTTGAGGATTGTAGTTTATTTTCAATTAGACAATTTAACGATTTGGTTTGATCCAGGTCTGTTTGTTTTTGATTTCGGGTCATTTTTCAAATTATAGTTTTCAGCTGAAATTTAGGTTCGGATCGATTTGATACAGGTCATTTTTTCGAGTTCGGTTTACTTTTGCCAAGTCTAGTCATAAGCCCTTTCGTTCACAACACAAATAAACTATATTTCCTAGAGCATCCACATTATAATAGACCGATTAGTGAAATTCAGCCCGAACCGTTCTTATATGAGTTCTGGCATTTTTCATCAGCATCAATTAGCTAAATAATCCATTAGGCAATAAAGGTTGAATTCCCTCATGTGTTCTTTTTTTGGTCAGAAAAAACGGAGGTCACGCCTCATTCATTAGAATATTTTGAGTTAGAGTCTTCAACCAGAAGATGGTTGATACAGGAAGGAGGATGAGAAAGGGGGTACAGCCCAACAGGCCTGAAAACACCTAGTCTAGCTAGACAGTCAGCAGCGCAGTTGCTACTTCTGGGGGTGTACATTAACTTGAAGTCCCATCCAGGCCTAATGAGCCTATAACATTCCCTAATAATCGATTTAACCGGACAAGACACTAGACAACAGCTAAAGAACTCAACCAAAAGGGATGAATCCGAGCATATGATGATCTTATGCATTCCTTCACTTCTTGCTAGCTTAATGGCTAACCACAATGCCATGGCTTCCGCGTGGAGAACGCTCTGCTTTCCAAAGGTAGCAATAAGACCGGCTCTCCATATCCCTCGATGATCTCTGCATAACACGCCCGCCGCACCATTTCCTACACATTCATTAAAGGCACCATCAATATTAATTTTGATATAACCTTCTGGGGGAGGAACCCAACAAACCGGCACATTAGTTGCCTCAGCGATCATCCCTTGATCAGGTTGCATCTCCTTGGCCATATTCCACGCTTGTGGTGGTGAAAGCAAGCTAGAACGACCTGTCTAAATGGAAGAAACATACGGGGCTCATTAGAAAACAATTTTTTATTTCTCCAACCCCATAAATTATAGCATACCAGCACGAATACTGCAGTCTTTTTCCCCCGTATAAGGAAATTGACTGACCTAAGTAAGTTCCTTGTAAGCCAATCACCCATGTTGCTGCTGAAAAAGGTGCCCACTTCATTTGGGAGTAAAACTCTATTCCAAACCTTTCTAGCTATCAAACAGTCACGGAGGATGTGCAAAGATGTTTCCTTATGACCACAATAATGACAGGAACCATCAAGAGTAAACCCCAGCAAAACACGCCTATCATTAGACATTAATTTATTATGGCTAACCTTCCATAGAAAAAAATTTAACCCGCTCCTGAACAGGCAAACGCCAAATAACTTTAAAAATGTTAGAAACAGAGCACATAGTACCCAGTTTCCTGGGCACCTGATTAATATTAACCTTAGAAAGAAATCCGTATGCAGAACTAACAATATATTTACCACTGGGGTCATGTTTCCAGTGGATAAAGTCATCACCTGCATCAGGATACAAGATAAAACCACTAATGGAACTAAGAACCTCAGCAGGAAGAAAGTCCTCAAACCTGTCCCATAGCCATCCCGAGTCACTTGCCCAGTAATCAGAGATTGACAGATCCAAAACCTGTTCAGGAACATCACTAATAGCACGGGAAAGAAGGGAATTATCATCCAGCCAACAGTCAACCCAAAACTTTAATTTATTACCATTACCAAATGTCCAACCAAATCCATCCTGCACCAAGTTAGCACAACTCTTAATGTTTTTCCAATTAAAAGAACCACGCTCAACACTGGGGTTAGGATATTTATACAGAAGAGTATCCTTACAAAAACTGCTATAATTACTAACAAGATTCCACACAATCTTACCAAAACAAGCAAAGTTCATAGGTCTCGTTTTCCTAATGCCTAAACCTCCCTCAGCCTTTGGCTTGCATAGGACATCCCACCCAGTTTCATGAAATTTCCTATTCTCCGAATCATGACCCCCGATAAAATTCCTGCACATCTTATCTATCTGATCACATACCTTAACTAAGAGAATCTGACTTTGCATAGTGTATATAGGAATGGAGGAAATACAACTTTTAACTAGAGTTAGACGCCCAACCATCGAGAGGGTTTTGCACTTCCACCCCGCTAATCTGTCCCTAATCTTGTACACAATTAAATTATGCTTAAGGCTACTGGCCTTACCCTGTTTCAAGTACACTCCCAAATATTTCCCAAATTTCTCATTAATAGGAATACCTGATTCAAGCTTAATAATTCTAGCCTTCTCAGAGCTAGTATTTTTTGACAACATAATAATCGATTTCTCAAGACTAACCGTCTGTCCCGACGCATTGCAGAAATCTGAAACACACTCACACATTATCTTGACTTGCTTCGGGGTAGCAACCCCAAAAAGAACAATGTCGTCAGCAAAAAAACAGTGAGATATGGAAATGCCGCGTCTACCTATTGTGATTGGTCTCCATTCCTTATTGCTAACATAACTATTAATAAGCTGAGATAAACGCTCCATGCATAAAACAAAGATAAAAGGGGAGAGGGGGTCCCCTTGCCTAACCCCTCTCCCAGCAGAAAAAGATTCAGATAGAGAACCATTCCATGAAATCTGGAAAGAAACATATGTAATACAATCCATGATCAGATTTCTAAGAACATTAGGAATCCCTAAGCATTCAAGAGTATCACTGACGAAGGACCAAGAAAGCCTATCATATGCTTTCGCCAGATCAAGCTTCATGGCTAAACAGCCCTCCCTAGCTTTAGTATTATGCATATAATGGACAACCTCTTGGATTGTGCCAAAATCATAGACAATGGCAAGTGATAACAAAACATGTGCACCATTTGTGCCCCAGAAAGCAGTCTCTATGGCCCTCTTCGTTGGATATATTTGTATTATATATGTGGTTGTTTTAGGTGACTATTTTGTGTTGTATACTTTAAGCTATTTATCAATATATTTTTGTTGGTCTTATGAAGTAAGTTTTTTACTATTTTATGCAGTATATTTGTGATTGTTTGAGAAATAGTTATGCATCATTTTTTACTATATTGTAAAACACACTTAGAGTTAGTTATGTATAGTGCATTTATCAAATTGTGTAATATATTTACAAAAGTCAAGAAACATTATAACCATTTTTTGAAATATATATGAGCAATGTAGTATAGTTAGCAATTTGAAATCTTTAAAATATGTGTACAAAAGTTTGTCTTACACAACTACATTTGAGATCAAGGGTAATAATCATACATGTAATACACAAACATAATTGATTGCAAAGAAGTAAGCAACTGAAACAGTCTTCTTCAACCACTAACATTGGTGAATACTGATAAGCGGAGAATTTGACTATCTTTATGTGATTAATTTGTCTTTTGAATTAGGAGATATTGTGTTAAGTTTTCCCGCTTAAGTGTTTTATTATGTTATATATGAAGAACATCCCTTACATGTGGTTTTGTGGTTAAACGGGTAAAAATGCCCAAGAAAAGGACTATAGTGCGTCAATGATGTGTTCGGGTGCGTAGGAGAAGTCTTGAAGTGCATATCAAAAGGCTAAGGATCAAATTTGGACCAAATGAGAGTAAAACGACCATTCTGGTGAATTTTGAAGTTGGTCCAGGTCTGCGTCTGAAGAAACATACCTGGACGACCAACCCTTTAGCGAAGCTACTATCCCTAATATATTTGGTACAATGGTACCATTAAATTTGGATCTAGTGTAACACCCCTACCGCTAATCTCATTATTAATAACTAATCTCCTCGTTCATCATTACATTCGCAGCGGATAATCCAAACACAACGGTGGGTGAAACAATGTCGTTAGCCACCCATGTGACTAACAAGGCCTAACTCAAATACAGTAACGGTCTGATGGACCGGAATTCTGAGTACTTACACAAATACAATCCTCATTCATTACTAAACCGAGTCACATAATACAATCCTCAATTCAAATCTATACCGAGTCTATTACAATCCTCAACTTGCCGATATCGTTTCGGTCTTACCATACAAACAATTACAAATGTAATTAAATAAAACTACCCATGCAATAGCAGCAACCCCGTCCTACTCTTGAACGTTAATCAGCTCCAATGTACCTGAAAAGTAATGGGTGGCCCCAAAGGGGCTCAGCACCTTTGCTGGTATGGTAGTCGTGCAACCCGCTACTACCAGACCACACCCAACTAATTGTCCTCTAAGCATGTGATTGATTTTATTTAAATCAAAACATGAAATGTTGTAACACACCACATGCTCACATAACACAAGTATTCATACATAGGAATACAATCACAAGACTAACACATAAGTTTGTTAGTTTACATTATCTTGCTCTTTCGGCCTTGAGGGTTTCTACCTCACTAATGCCTCATTCTCTTCATTCAATATCTTTTCCATTCCCCTCGAATAATTTTACTTGTTCTCATAGATATATAGACACTACAGGTCTTGATCTTATTTCCTCCATTATTCTTCTCTTGAATAATTCTTAAGTCAACACATTTGACCTCCGGGCAGAGACATTCACAATTCTCACCACCGGGCTTTCGGGTTCTAGTCTTACTTCCCCGGTTTTGACTCTACACCGGGTCTAGCATAGTGGAAGGTTCAACTAGCAACCGGAACTGCTCTCTTAGTTCCTCTTTCTTTCACATACATCCGAATCTCTATCGGACTTCTCACATTCCCAATCACTCCTCTCATTGGAGTCATAACATAATTATGTATATTAGTCTAGAAGCATCACTCTCGATGTCATCTAATGACTTATGGAATTTTCTTGAGTTCTCGTATTCTCAGATTTAAGGGTTTCCCCAACATTTTGAATACTTATACGTTCGGGTCATTTTCTCACATCGGGTCGGATCCTCATATAGGAGGTCGACTATCATTAAGGGGGAGTTCTATAGTCCCATACATCTCTCTCACATTCTAGTGAGTTCATAAGATTGAATTATCGTTGTTCTCGATGAACCATTAAAAGGGAGTTTACTAATCTTGTATATCTTTTTTTACTTTTCTCATGAGTTCATAAGGTTTAACTACGGTTATTCTCTAGTTGAGGTTTCTTATGTGTTTCTTCACGTTTTAGTTACTTTATGTATCGACTCTTACTACGAGTCACTAACCAAACATATTCGATTCGAGACGGTCTATAACACTCAGTTAGACCACACATTCAAGCAAGGATGGTTAGTACACACGACATGCATCAAGATATATATATATATATATATCAAACGCGATAAACATTTTCGTGCTTTTATCTTATTAGGTCGGCACACATAACAAGCAGCACACAAACCGAGCGTAGCTCGGCAGGGCACAAGTTGCAAGAAAACCATACCGTTCACCAAGGAATTACTCTAGCAAGTCGTCTCACGCTCCTCAGATAATTCTCGAACAACTGGTTACATTACAATATTTCTATTAACGCTAAAGCAATACGGAATCTAAACGACTATTACACCCGTATTTAACCCGTCGTCCCGTTAATCTTAAATTTACTCATGTGATCTTAAATTCTCAACTTTCACCTTCACTCTTACACATGTTTATGCTTCTAATGACCTTTAAATATCACCAAACAAGTCCTAATCATCATATAATATCCTCACCATCCAATTTCTCATCATTAGAATGCTTTAAAACACTCACGGTTCAAATTTGAGTGTGGTCCGGGACTAAGTCCGGACCTGTACTCCCAGACCAGTACAGATTGCAACTCTCGGGGTGTTTTTAGCTTTGGTCCGGGACTTCTACCAGGGACAAGGTCCCAGACCAGTTCTGAACCTCAATTTCGGCTACATTTTAGTGTTGGTCCGGGACTTTATGCAAGACCTAAGTCCCGGACCAATGTTACAGGCAATTTTTGGCAGATTTTAAGGCCTGATCCGGGACTTCTTCCAAGACCTAAGTCCCGGACCCTGTAACTTCCTGATACAATTTACAACTTGATTTTGCTATCCTAACTTCATTTCTTACTCATTTCTTCCCTAATCTTTCCCCATGCATCTAAACATGTTCTAACACCTTAAAAACACTTTAAACCTCCTTAAATCCTTGTTCAAACCTTTTACTCATTTCTTGATCAATTACACAATTTCCTCTCTCATTTTTCTGCACTTGCAACTTCGTTCCTAGATTCACAAGTTACACTTTTGCTCAACCATTCTCTAACTCAATTGTTTGACCATAACAATTCCTTCCTAGTCATTTGCATTTCCAATACCCAAGTTCACTCACCATTCACAAGGCCAAACACTCTAGTTCATCTCTAGCAAATCCAAGACTTTCCTACAATATTTTTGCTACAATTTTTGCAATATTCCTTATACTTCTTCAACCCACATCTTAGGGTGATTAGCTAACCCAATTTAATCCCTATTACTTCCTAGTTAACCCTTAGGTTCTCCAACTCATAACATCACCTTAAACACTTGGTTTTCTACAAAAATTTCGCCATAGTTTCTCTACAATCCTAGCATGCCCAAATGCTCAATTTTCACTTCCTAATCAATTCAACTAACCATATCCCTAGTGGATTCTACGAGCACACAAAATTCATCCAAATCTCCTCAATCACAATATAGTGCAATAATCTTAAATTGCTTGGCACTTAGGCCCTTAAATCAAACATAATTTACCATTGCATTAAGCATGAATTGCAATTCTCTCTCATCTCATCAAAGCACCTTTTCCAGCACATAATTTGATTCATTCCTTTAATTACCCAACCCAACTTTAAAAGGCATTAAGGGTAACATTAAGGTAGTTTATTTACCTTAAATTCACAAGAGTTTCCTTCTCACTCCTCCTCCTTTCTTCTATTGATTGCAACCGTCAAGATGGAATTTATTTGCCAGCTAAAGACCAATGCCCAATGAATAATAATGAGCATTAAGAGAGTGCTTAAATTGTAGGATTAACCCTAGAATGCAAAGGAGAGTTTAAAGCTCTAAAAGAGAGATTACCTTCCAACTTCTAAATGGAGTGTTTGGCAACCAAAACAAGCAAGGTTCCAGCTCCTCTTTGAAGATAAAACAGAGCTAGAATAGGAGCAACAATGGAGGTTCAAAGCTGGGCAATTTTTGGTCACAAAAAGGAGCTAGGAAAGAGGTATTTTGAGTTTCTTTCTTACCTTAACACACAAGGAGAGGTCCTAGCTCACAATGGCCTTATTCTTCCTTCAAGAGGAGCTCCACCCATGGAGTTCAACTTCAAGGTTCGGAAGTTTTGAAAGGTGGAAAATAATCTTCAAGATGAGGGGAGTAAGAATATGTAATTTTTTTGGGGTTTTGACTTGGTTTAAGCCTTAAACAATGGAAGAGAAGCTTGAGCTGTTGGAGAGCCCTCAAAATCGCCATTAGCAGGAAGGAGAAGAAGAGAGGAGTCTGGGAAGGGGAGGAAACCGTGAGAGAGTGTGGGAATGGGAGGAGAGAGACTCAAAAAGCAACTTTTGTACTCTCTCTCTCTTTTTGCTTTATTGTTTTGTCTTATAGTAACTAATAGAGTGTCTAGAGATTAATTAATTGGGAGAGGAGAGCTGACTCACCTAAAAAAATGGCCCACCTATAATATCCCGGGAGGGCGTTTTCGTCTTTTCGTAAGAAACACTACTAAATCTCCCGGATTTGACACTATTCATCAATCGGGCCCGTTTTCCGGATTTTTCTCGTTTATTTAATTTTAGTGGTTCTTAGACCCTCATTAATGTTTAATTATATTTATTTGATTGACTATAATTTATACGAGTCCATTTGACCACTTAAAGTCACATTTCCAGGTTTTTCCCGAAAAGGTGCTTTAAAGCTTCGTTTGCGTTTTTAACCCACTATATGGATCCGTTTTCGTTGGGAATTGTTCCCACAAGTTATTTAGGCATAATTGAGACTTAGGAATCCATCTAGAACCCTAGTCAATGTCATATACCTCCTACTGTTGCGTAACACACGTTTTTACGTTTTGTGTTTTTCACGCGTTTTCTCTTTTCTTTTGGTTTTACTTTATTCACCAATATTCTTGGGCATCATTAGGCCTCCAAATATAATATTAGAATAACTTAATCACCATATTTAAGTCCGGGATATTTCATCTAGTTTAGAGTCCTCATATAGTTTAGGATGAATCTGTGTCCATTCAAGACCCCTTGGTCTTGTATATGTGTTCAAAGGCCTACATCAGCTTAAGCACTTCTTTAAAATAATAACTAATAGTCTTTGTCCGAAGTATAAATCTATCACAAGTGTTTCAATTTGACGCTTGTTGTCCTTGTATGTATAAGAACAAAGCCGCATCCCTTGTATACTCACATTTATCATCCGAAGCCATACTTTATTTCCATAAACTCAAAAAGAGGATAAATATGTTCTTATCCATCATAATTGCATTCACAATTCTATATGAATTGTGTTGCATATGACTTAACCCACTTCTCCCCGGTGAACTCTTATTTTGGCATTGCGATTGGAGGTTGTATGTTATGATTTTGTGAAACTAACTAACTACAATGTTGATTTGTTGATAACTTAAGCTCCTCCATGTATCATCCCAATAAATTCATTTTACTATAAAGAGAGATCCTAATGATACAAAGAATTAGAATGTAATTCATGCGTGAGTGGGTTTTACCACGCGGTGAATAGGTGTTGTCTTCACCGGGACTTGGAGTCAATTTAGCTTAAAACTAGTTTGATCATGAACATAATATCTACAAAAGGTGCAATTGTTGTGAATATTAGGTTTTATTTTTGTTGGAAGACAAAAGTAAGCAAAATAAAGCAGTAAAACTATGATAACTAGCTAAGCTAGATGTACCCTGAGATGAATTTTTTCCCCTTTCACCCTTAACCAACATATGTTGATTCTTGAACTCAAAGTTAAATAACACGAAAAGTTAACTAATTAATACTCAAATCATGCTTATATTAATCCTAACTAGTTGAGTCGGAACCTGACAAATTATTCAACTACATGGTCAATGATAAAATGAAGCTTGAGTTCCAAGTTGCAATGAAATTTATCTCAGAATCACATGTTAATGAATTACATTGATTTAGTTCCTTTGGTCTAGGTTTCTATCTAAGAATCTCATGTTGTTAAAGACACATATAAATGATAAACTAATTGAAACCTTATAGTATATCTTGGAATCACATATTGACAAATTTAGAGCAAAACCAACCTAATTCAACACATAAATCAGAAATTGAGCAACACCCTAAAGCAAATCTCAAAATAAAATGTTGACAAGTTTAAGATCCATAAATGCTCAATGTCATATTTCATTAACAACATGAACTAAAATGAAGCCATATATAAGTTCAAGAAGCAACAATGAAGATTTTAGGAATTTGGGGCAAAATCCTAATCCCTAGGTACAAGGAGACTATTCCTCTATTAGAGCATAAATAATAGTGAGAGATAGAAAAAGGAATGGGAGAGGTTGAAGAAGGTCTCCAATGGTGGGGAAGTTTATCCACACCTTCTCCTTCTTCTTCTAGCTCCAAAATGCTCTTATCCGCTCTTTATTTTCCTCTATGCTCTGCCTTCAAAAGTTCAAAAGATAAAATGCCAAGACTTGACTTTTAAAGCACAAAGTATGGACAGATTTTGATGGGTCGGTCGGCATTGGAATATGAAACCACGTGCAGAACTTAAGGCCAACCAATCTCCAAAGTCGAACAGAAGTCTCAAGTCTGGCCGACCCTAATGGGTCGGTTCAAGTTCCAATAGAAATTCCAACCCATTGGGACGGTCTTGTGGGTCAGTCGCCTCTAGATTCTTCTTGTTTGCACCAAAATCTTTCTAGAATGTCCCATTTTCCTTGACGTACTTCCCAAAGCTTTAATTCTTGGCCACACCATCTATTTGTGTCTTCCTTGCATACTTCTCTCTTCGTCTACTTTGCTTCTAGCTAAGTTATCCTTATGTTTAAACAACAAATGTGTAAAAACACCAATAAAACACAAAACTAGAGGAAAACTAGCTAAAGTGAAGAAATGAGAATGATAAACATTGATAAAGCATATAAAACCAACCCCTAGTACATGCTCATTCATACACTTATCACCTAGTAGTTGAGCAAGCAGCAAACTAAATCAGAGCCATCCATGGTCACAATTTTATGTAATATGTGAACATGTTTAAAGATAAACCGTCAAGAATGTATTAAACATGTCAACGAAGTGCATAGCTACACACCCAAAACATAAATTGCTAAAGTGAATACTAGAATTGTTCAAACAAGCATACAAAGTTGTAATAATGAAATGACTAGTATAGCTTAATTTAATAAAGCTACCAAACTTCTAGAACTACACCCCTGCATTACGATTTACCAATGTGATAAACTGGAGTGTTGTAGTCAAACCACACTTGAGCATGCCTTTAAACATGTTTTTGTGGTTGAGGTTGGTCAATACAGGGAGAATGTGTCTGAACACAACTCATATATCTGGTTCATCCTTGGGGAGCTCGCACAATGTGGTCAAAGTTTCCTCTTCACTCCAATGGACATCTCCTATAGCCCTAAGTGTGTTGATCAAGCTCTACAACTCCGGGCTCGCCACAACGAAACCGTAGCATGTTTTTGTTAGGGTCTCTATAATGGCTCTCATCTATTGCACAACCAACTACTTATTATTTCCCAAAAGCGAGGAGCAACCTGGTCCAGTGAGTGTGGATGTAAGTGTGGAAGAGTCAGTGTTATAGTATGAGGCACATGGATGAAGTTGACATCATCCATATTTATCGCTCAAAGGTAATTTAGAAATGACTTATTATCACAAGGAATGTGAGTGTAAATGAGTAGGTGGTGCCCATCAAATGAGCCATTAACGCCACCTACATCGAAAGGGTGTGGTCCCCACTACATACAAAATGCCCTTCCAGTTTGGCTTTGCATCACCAAATATTAGCTAACAATGATCCTTATTTTATATGCTAAATCCCCATAACATATACGTACAAAAAATAGGTGTTGGTGCGGTATATTTAACCATACCTTAACCACGTTTATTAAGAGACTAATCACGTTTATATGACTTTTAACATGTACCTCGACCAAACACCCACAAACCGGCTGTTGGGCAATGATCAGCCGACCACCAGAGCAAAGGATGCCCACGTAATAGTTGTCCAGCCTCGTAGATGGAACACCACAAAGCCAAGTGTAAAACCTCTATCAAACCGACAATAACTCACTGCTTTCCCACACGACGAGATGTGACCTATCTCATCACGCCCTTAACTAGCCCTGCCGTCCACATCTCACCAGACACATTATTAACTCGAGACTGATGTGTTCCCTGTGACTAATGTGCGACCTGGTGGTTCGAAGTTTCATGTTAGTGGGAAACTCTAGATGTCATCCCTACTCCCCCACTTGGATAGAGCCTGCGCCATCTGTCTGGTCAGCAAGCATACAATGACCCGGCTTCCCGTTCGCCGTTTGCCTATAAATAGTCATCAATATTCCTCATTTAAGACAGGCTCACATACTGCATTCAATACTCTCAAAACTACTCTCTTCACTTATTAAAAACCTATGTAGCAAACCCGTAAAGTAGATCAATAAAGATCTAACCACGTAAATCATCGTCTCATTATTTCTTCCTCATTTTTCAATGCATTAAAGTCACAATCGATAAAACCACCTAGGAATAATCAAACCTTATTACAATATACTTTAACACGTTTAATGATGAGTTTTCCATCCATCGTTGATCCATTATCTATTTACTATCTGATTAATTTATACAAAATTATAACTATACCCTTAGACTTTACCATCAAAGTTTCAAATGAATTATAGTCAGATCTTAAAATTACTATAAATTTAAAATTAAATATTTGATAGATTAAAAACATGCCCGAGATATTTTACTTGATCGATAAAACCCGCTAGAAATAATCAAACCTTATTACAAGATTATACTCTAACATGTTGAATAATTATTTTTCCATCCATTGCTGATCACTAGTGCATAAAAAGTTTAATACCACAGTTATTTTGCTTAAAAACCACAGTTAGGTATATGCTCGCGTCGCATATTAAAAAATGGCTATAAACGATGGTTCATAACCGTCGTTTAAAGTAAGCAAAAAAACCACGGTTGGTTGAAACCATCGTTTAAGACCCCTTCTCCCGCGATATTCATTGACTTTATACAACGGTGAGGAGTTTGAACCGTGGTATAACGTGCGTAATAAATGACGGTTTATAGTTCGCCTCTATAATTTATACAAAATTATAACTACCCTTAGACTTTTCCATGAAAGTTTCAAATGAATTATAATCAGAACTTAAATTTACTGTAAAGTTAAAATTAAATCTTCGATATATATTAAAACATGGCCGATATATTTTTACTTGTTTATCACTCGATCACTTAAGTTAACCGCAAGTGATGAATAATAGTATATGCGTGATATATGTGACAATGAGTGAACTGGTAATTATTATTTGGAGTCACAAATTTACTAAATACAGTCGCAGGCATTCGGCGGGAGTCTACAGGCCACGTAGCTTGCTGGAGGCCATGCAGTCGGCCAGCGGCCAGACAGAACATAGCCGGTGGGTGGCTTCCTTCAAGGCCAGCCACTAGGCGTCTCATTTTTTTTTAATTTTTTTTAATCTACACCAAAGATTACTCTACACCACACACCCTAAAAACCACCATAAAATAACTAAATAAACGTTGAAGGCATTTTAAGGCTTTGTAGTGCCAGGGTTTAGGGTCTAACAAACCTTAACCCTAAACCACAAACCTTAAAAGTCTGCCGAGTCAGTGACAATACTATAAAATATAGAATGACTTCAAAATAGATTACCCTACACCGTATATCCTAAAAACCACCATAGGAAAGCTGACATTTTTTGGGCTTGTAGTGCTAGGGTTTAGGGTAAAACGACCCTAAACCACAAAGCTTACAAGACCGTCGAGTCAGTGATGACATTATATGTATAGACGAATTCAAAAAAAGATTACCCTTCACCACACACTCTAACAACCACCTCAGAAAAGCTAAACATTTTTAAAGTTTGTAGTGCCAAGGTTTAGGGTCATTACCCTAAAAAACTGTCGAGTTAGTGCCGACATTATAAAGTATATAATGATTCAAAAAATGATTAACGTACACCACACACCTTAAAAACTACCATAGTAATGAATCTAAACCACAAACCCCAAAAAAAACTGTCACGTTAGTGATGATATTATAAAATATCAAATGACTTTAAAAAATATTATCCTACACCACACACCCTAAAAATCACCTAAGAGATGTTAAAACACCGAAGACACAACTTAAAACTCACTTTGTGATAGTTAAAAACGTCAAAAATGTATTTAAGGTAGTAACACTAGACTATAAAAGCCAACCATAGCCAATGAACGACTACACAGGTTGTATCTGGTCACCAACCAGCTACAACTGACCTAACCACGTGCCGACTAAGAAACTCCCAGACTACTGCCACCTGCATATCGTTGTATAACAAAGAGAACTTCATTCAATAAAAGATGACTATAATAATCAGATCCCCGTTTCCACCCCTATTTTGACCCATGAAATCCAAGTGGACGGGTAACACTACTTGATATGGATATTACGTAATTTCCTGTCATTCAAAAAGGATATTACTATCTTTTCAAAGAAAAAAAAAAAGAAGATATTACTTAATTTCCGATTTATAATTGAAAATGAACTGAATTATCCGCATCTCTATTTCTTTTTTCTAAATCCAATATACAGAAAAATTAGAAAAAGAGAGAAACCATTCCTAAAATGAAGTTTCTAATTCTATTACCGGCGCCAGCAATCATAGATCGTCCACTCCATCATCAAACCAGCCATCCGCTTCCCGGCCATCCTCTTCCTCCCACCGCCGCTCCACTCCACCCACAATCCCACGTTTGCCCAATCACATCGACCGACCTCAGATTGCGCGATATCTTCGCTTTCTCGCTCGCTCCATATCTCTGTGTGGCGCGCTGAGGAAGCGGATGCGGGGCAGGAGGATGAGATGGAGGCTATCTCTATATATCATGTCTAATGGCTCACTTTCCTCATCAACATAATTTTTAATCATCACTAACAAAGAGTATTAACAGACGAAGAAATATTGAAAGCAACCAGCCATGATGATGCTTTTCCGACGAAAAAATCTCTTCCAACCAGCAATCTCTATCCTTCCCAAACCACCACCATCACCTTCTCCGCCTCTTCTCCACCCCCGCCACTACCACCACATCTCATCTTGCAGATCTACTCGCCCGCTTTCTCCTCCCCTGCCCAAGCCATCATTTCCGACTTCTACTTCCATCAGGTCAGGACTAGGGTTAGGTTTCCGATTCCACCAGAGGCACCAGAAGTGGGAGGGCAGCTCGGACAAGTACGACCAGATCAAGGCCGTCATGAATTGCCCCCGCTGCTCTAGGCAGATGAACGTGCTCTTCTCCAATCGACCATTATCCATCACTCCCAACGAGTCTGGGATCTACCAGGCGCTCAACGTCTGCCCCAATTGTAGAACCGCCTTCTACTTCCGCCCTTGCAAGCTCACGCCTCTGCAGGGCAGCTTCTTTGAGATTGGAAGACTAACCAAGGAGAAGACAAGGAGAAACAGCAGCGGCAATGGTAATGGAATTGGAAATGGCAATGGTGACAACAAAGAAGACTTCCTGATGGAGGGGAGTTTCGTGAAAGAGGGGGCCAGTGAGGACGAGAACGGTAAGGTATCAGTTTGGCAGAAGCTCAGATCGTATGTAAGAGATCCGTCATTGCCGCCCCCTCCCTTGCCTTCATTGCTGGAGAATTGGAAGCCTCCTGCTTTGGATGATGCTGGGTTAGGGCCTGGAGCCGGGATGCTGGAAGAGAATAAAAGGCTAGAAGCAGGACGAAGTCAGGAAGAAGAAAAAAGGTGGGGTGGGGCATTCTTGGGGAAAGAGCTTCCAACACCCAAGGAAATGTGTAAAGGTCTCGACGAGTTTGTTATTGGGCAAGAGCGGGCTAAGAAGGTATGTGAAATTTTCTGTTTTTGTTGACCGAGTCTGTCATTTCTTGAGAATCTGCAAATGCTTGGGGATGCTCGGTTTCAAAATCTCAAGGTGGATAGTAAGTAACCATTATGATTAGAGTGGTGACGTATGAACTTATCTGGACGAAACGTAGTGGTGGTGCTTACGTTGTTGGTAGCTGCTCTTGGTGTGATCGAAACATTTAACCGGGTCATGGGCAAGATATATTCATCACTTATAGATGCGGATAATATTGGGTGATTGTGAAATACTCATAGGAGTTCATGTGATAATGACGACGAGAAGCTAGTGGGCGATCTTGTTAATTACTTTTCCGTTATTTTTCCTACTCCACTATAATCTTAAGCCCCTCCCAGTTATCTCTGTGTCTGGCAAGGGTACTCTCTTGGGCTCAAATTGAAGACAGATTTTGCATTGTTATATATGGACCATATTCATGAAAAGCGTTATGAACTACCGAATGAGATCCAGATGAGTGAAGCAGTTACAGAGTTCACATCTCAATTATGTTGATGGATGGACTTATAGCGAAAGTCATCATCTACCTGCTTGTTCATGTGATTGTTTCCATCTCTCTTGGTTTGGTTTAGCTTTCTTGGTCGTTGATGCTCAAGTGCAATCTTTGAGGAAATGCTTCTTAATTGCTGTGTCATGCTAGAGTAACCAAATATATGTATAATGGTTCAATGCATTCCTTCCCCCTTACCACTCAATTGCTTGCCAGGTGCTCTCTGTGGCCGTGTACAACCATTACAAAAGGATTTACCAAGACTCAATGCAGAAGTAATTGGCTAGCTTGTACCTTTTCTTTCGTCAAATGTGCCCTAAATTTCATAAGTTCTGTCATGACTGAGTTTTTTGTTTTGTTTTAGTATGAGTAGGTCTGAAGAGGATCCAGATGGAATTGAGGCTGAAAAGAATGATGATGAATTTGTTGAACTGGAGAAGAGCAATGTACTTTTGATGGGACCCACTGGTTGCGGTATGTGTCATAAGTCTCTAAGTCTTATTTTTAAAATGTAGTTTTGATTTGTGGTGTAGAGGTGGTATAAAACCATCAACGTGGTTCTAGTGTGGCAACTTGCTGCAGGTGAATTACTGCAGGTGTTCTGATCTGTCTGTGTTAATGTTGACTGCAAGGACAGGGAAGACATTGCTGGCAAAAACCCTTGCCCGCATAGTGAATGTACCATTTGTTATTGCTGATGCAACAACATTGACACAGGTAAGGAAGTGGTTTTATTTTCTGAGAAGGAGTTATTAGCTGCAGCTAAGCATAATACCTATGTGGTGAAATTGTGTCCTGGATCATGTATACCTGATGTTATTAATGTACTGACAGTCATAAATTGTTTAACATATATTAACTGTTTCCTATATTTTCTTAGAGTCATGCCACACTCTTTGCAACCTGTTTATAAATCAAAACATGAAGGCTTATTTACCTTAGTAGTGGGGAGCTTGCTTCTGGTGACAGTAAAAGTGGTGCTTTACGATACAGTATATAGTCTTATCAAGTATTTGCCACACTCGATGAGGGTCAGGACTTGATATGTTTCTATATGCTGTTAGGCAATTGCTCTAGAAACTTTGTATATGTTGCTACTTGCTATTAGCTCTAATTCTAAGTGTGAAGATAAGGTAGGGCTGACAAATATGCCAATTTATATAGATCCTTCTCTTATCAGTATGAATTACTTTCCTTCTTATATTTACTAATTTACTTATATTACTTTTAATGCATGTTTCACTAACAATGAAGCACTCTTTTTTGTGTGCAGGCTGGCTATGTTGGAGAAGATGTGGAATCATTATTGTACAAGTTATTAATGGTATTTCCAGTGTTCTTGTTTGTGTTATGTATGCTATTTGACTCAGCATATTTCACCTCACTTCACGCTCATTAATCAGTTGGTTCTTTGTGATAGAAAATGGTTTCTTAAGTGTATCATCTATAAGCACTTGGGGGTTCTTAGCTTAAGCAATATTCCATGATACGTGTTCCAGATCCTATGCAGTCTTCTAAAAGAAATGCATAAGTTCTTCTGTTGTGGTTCTCGAAGCTGAATCTATATCAGACATAGATTGAATTAGAAGTTCGTGTCAGATAGAGATTTAGGTCACTCAGTAACTTAAAGGGATGGTCTCATCTTTAGGACTCACAATACTTCCCACCCTCGATTTCTGTCTAGTAACATTGTTGCTTGTTGCTTACGTATCTATGTCAATCTAGGTTGCAGAGTTTGATGTGGAGGCAGCCCAACAAGGAATTGTTTACATAGATGAAGTTGATAAGATAACAAAAAAGGTAATCAAGGGAGTGCCTACATTCAAATACTAATGGGCTATGATTTTTATCTTCCCTTCTGCTGCTTTATGGACCAAGATTCATCTTCCAGTTGCTTACTTCCAATCTTAATGAATGATACCTACACAGGCTGAGAGCTCCAGTGTTGGAAGAGATGTATCCGGTGAGGGTGTTCAACAGGCATTGTTGAAGATGCTGGAAGGAACTGTAAGTGCTTCTTATCGATTGCAGTTTCTTTTCCCTGTGTTTGAATGCATATGGAATTATCTTTTTGACAGGGTATGTTTGAAATAAACTTAGAAAATTACATTTGTTGAGTCATAATTGTCTTATTGTAACTGAATGGGGTGTTTTTTTCATAGATTATTTGTCTTCAACTTTCTTACATAACAAGTGCATACCTGTTGACTAAAATTCAGCACTCCATAGCTTCAATAAACTTAAGTAAGGAAACATTTGCCAAGTATAGATAGGCTACTTTTGACAAGAATGGCAAATGTAGAAGATGACTATCTTCCAGAACTTCCTGGAGTTTTATTTCTCAATTTTGTTGGTGATAAAGAAAAAAGGTTCTTTAACTTTGTATGCGGGTTTTCAGCTGCAATTACTGGTAGTTTCATCACCTTGAAGGGGGACTAACATGATTGACCTGATTGATATATGGGTCTCAATCGCAAGCATCTATTTCTTCAGAACTGACCGAACAGATAAGTAGTAAGGCTTTATGGTGTTTTAGAAGTGAACAAGTGATCTGTTGTGCTGCTGTCGTATCAATACATTGTTCATCATCTGTTAATCTTCAACTATTCAATGCAATGTTGGTGATGATATTATTGCTTTCCAATGTAAGACTTTTGATCACCTTTCTGATTACTGTAATTTTATTTGTTTAGATAGTAAATGTACCTGACAAAGCAGCACGGAAGCATTCACGTGCTGAGAACATTCAGGTATTGCCAAACTATACTCTTGTTACTGATGATGCATGCTTTTTAACGTGTCCCACTCATGTAAAGACTTTCATAAATCGGCAATATTGTGTTTGCTTTTTGCCAGTGGTCTTGATCTTGAGTATTCCAATTTTCATTCCTGGTGCTATGTTTCTAGAACTTGAGATTTTCATGATGATAAAGTGAACAGTCTTGTTGATTTTAGTTGCAACTGTAGAGTCTGACAATGTTCAACCCCACCATTAGAACAATATATAAGCTGCCCGATAGAAATTATTGTGTTTCGGAATGAACTTTGGCGGGTTGTCTAAAAGCTTTGGGTGGGAGAAAACTCCTTGATTTGATGTAACTGTATGGACATTACTTCTCGTCTAGATAGATAATGAGTTTTTGATTTACATGGGTTTGGATTAAAATATTCAAATGTTATGATTCATTCGTATATATGCATTGAAATTCTTTTGTAAGTTATCGCTAATGTGTTTAAGTTGCTTAAGCTGACTAATGTGGAGCAATCGCAGTTGTTTTATTTTGACCCATTAAATAATGCCATTGAAGCAACCTGAAGTCAACGCAAACTATTATCAAATTGACAGACCTTGCCCAAACTTCCCTACCGTGGAGCTTATTGAGTTTTTATATCTTTGCCCAATAAAATTGTTGCTGTTGAAACATCGTGATGTGTCTAATCTTACCCTTGGTATTTCTAATGAACAGATTAATACAAAGGACATTCTTTTTATCTGTGGTGGAGCTTTTGTCGATCTTGAAAAGACTATATCTGATAGGTAATATTGTGTTCTATATCGACTTGAAAAAAGACTGTCCGTTCTATCCAGTATTGAGGTTGCTAATAACTAGAAATCACGTGGTCTTCTACAGACGGCATGATTCATCAATTGGTTTTGGTGCACCAGTCCGTGCCAATATGAGATCAGGTGGGCCAACTAATGCGTGGGTGGCATCATCATTATTAGAATTGGTAAGAGCTACAGTCTTACAAACATGAGCTTTAAAAGTTTATGTTTATTCTGCTGCAGGAGATACTGTTTTGTTTGATTCTTTTAAATAATTTACATGCTGGTTGGTTAAATAGCAGAATACTCTGAACATCTATGTTTCTTGCAGGTGGAAAGTGGTGATCTTATAGCCTACGGCCTTATACCTGAGTTTGTTGGTAGATTCCCAATTATAGCGAGTTTGTCAGCTTTGACGGAGGAACAACTTGTACAGGTATGATTATGAACTATGATGAAATTTTGGTTGGGAAACTGTGCCATCTTTGTGCCGACTTCTTGGAGTAGCTCACGTTTATGTTGTTGGTGACATTTTACTGCAGATTCTAACAGAGCCTAAAAACGCCCTTTGTAAGCAGTACAGAAAAATGTTCAGCATGAACAATGTAACTAGATGCTATCACCATGTCTATATTTGAGTTTCTTTTCTAAACAGATGATCTGAAGAGAATGGCGTGTTTGTTTTTTATTCAATGGTATCCCAGGCCAAGTTACATATGACGGAGGAGGCAATAAGATTGATAGCAAAAAAAGCCATGAGAAAAGATACTGGGGCTCGTGGGTTGAGAGCTATTTTGGAGGATATTCTCACGGATGCCATGTTTGAGGTAGAATGTCTCAGTAAACAATAATTTACTGGTTTCAGGGGCTTGCTTTCCAGGACGACATCTTCACATCTCTGCATGTATACGCACAGGTACCTGATGTGAAGATAGGAAATGATAGAATAGATGCCATTCTGATAGATGAAGAAGCGGTTGGAACACCTGAGACAAAAGGGTGTGGAGCCAAAATTCTTCGTGGGGATGAAGCATTGGAGCTTTATCTTGAGACAACGAAGTTAAATGGTGATACGGTATGTTTTTTTACTTCTCTTATTCATGTTACTGTCTGTGTTCAGCATCTTCAAACTTGAAAAAGATATGCGAGAGCTGTACTTGTATTTGGGTTCCTTTGATTTAGTTTTTGTCTTGTCTGTGTCTCAGGAGAACTGTGAGGCTGCAAAGACTCGCTTCTTGCCGGAAGGAGAATCAGAACCTTCTTCCAGAGCTATATGTCTGTAGAAAAGAGAAGGGAAACGAGGGGGGAGAAGAGAAGGGACAACAGAAAAGCTCATTCTTTTGGATGTTTGAATCAATTTTTTTCCATCTTGTATCGGTGTAGAATAAATAATTATGTAAATCCAAAGGGCTTTTCGGGTTCTCATCTGTGCTGTCATTTATCTTCAAAAAGATAAAAATAAGAGAAAAAGGTTCAAGTATAGATAGAATTAGGAATGCTCTACACCTCCCTCAAATACAAGATGTTGTTTTAGGCGTAGTAGACTAGAGGAGTTCCATCTTATTATTGACAGATACTGATTTACTCGAGTGTTAGCCAAAGCTGTGGCGCAATGTGGTGAGCGAGATGCTGATAATGTCAGAAATGAGTTCGAGCGGGTTGTACAATATCTTTCGGGAGTATTTTTTGGCTCCTCATATATGATGATCTGCACAGCTAGCGTCTATTTTTTTAAAAAAAATTTCGAGTTGGAAACACTTCTCATGTACTTTTTGCTTTCAACATCAATGCATTGAAGTTCCTTGTAGAAGACTGGCTCCTTTTGGATCTCTTTCTAATCATGTACAACCTCACACGTTTTTCATTTCAATATTGAACACAAAAGATAAAATAATTTATGAAACTAAATTTTATGTTACGTGATTTATTACAAAATTTAATTTTATAAAATTATATTATCTTATATATTAAATATAGAATTCAAAGGACATACGCAACAGCTTGAACCTAATATGATGAAAGAGATCAGATGGTCGAGCTCCAAGAAGATCGTCGCACAAATGCTTCCTAGTCTCTGCGTACTATCAATGACTGTTTGTCTCTCTATAGGTAGACCAGATAGTAGAGCTATGTCGTCCAAAGTGATGGTGGTCTCCCTTGATGGCATATGAAAAGTATGTGTCTCTTTGCGCCATTTTTCCACCAGCGAGGTGATTAAATGTCAATCCAAGGAGATGAACGTTACACTGGTAACACCACAGAATCCTGAAGCCTCTAAATATAGACGCATTCTATCGTCATAAGGCACATGTGTGTCACGTCGTAAAAAAGCTTCGAAGCGGTGACAATGTAATACCTGTACTCATTCCCATCCAACATGGACCTAAACCTATGACTAAGCTGATGTTTAAGAATAGAACCAGGAGGTGGACCAAGATTCATGTGTAGCTGAATATTTTATAACAAACATTCAACTATATTAAGAGCTTGTATTTTTTTTTTAAAAAAAAGTAAGATATGCAACTTTTAGAACATAAAAATCATTGCATAAATATTCAATGAATAATATAAAGATGATGTCTAACTAGTAAATTCATGTACAACAATAATCAACAAGTATTAAATAGTAAACACTAAGAACCAATCTTATTAGGACATCTCCTCTTATTATGACCCTCCTGCTCACACTTGGTACACCTAGTCTTCCTCTTCGGCTCCTTCAAATCCATCTCATTACAAATACAGTTGACCTTGGCCTTCCCTTTCCTTGCACACGAGATGGATCGGGAAGAATGATGGGAAAATCTGATGGAGACCACGAATGCTGATCACCAAATGGGACAAAGAGTCGGTTGTACACATTGAGCTGCTTTTGCTAAGTGTACCACAGTCCCATAAGAGTAGTATTGTCCATGTATGAAGGCAGCTGCTGCGCACGCGTGTGAGCTTAGAATTATGAAAGTTTGTTATTTCTGGCAAGTATAATGACCATCTCTCAGCTTCACGGTGTGTCGATTACCACCCTTGAACCCATAAGTTGATGCTCTAGAGGTAGTGGTGATTTTGAACAACTTTCGAGGCCCGTCGAATCTCGTAACACTGTGAGCATTGGCCGATTGTCTCCATAAAAGAATTAGGGTGTTTCAGCAACAGTGATCATAAAAGAACTAGGGTGCTTCCTCATTATCGTAGCACACAATCTCCATCCACACTCATTTTGATCTGGGGAGTAGATGTCCCACAACTTTGTGGTTGTTCGGTTCACCACAAACGACCGATGAGGAATAATATGATGTCTCTTCACTGCATGTATCAGCACATCTTTGGTCCGAAAAAGCATACCCATCTTAAATTCATCACTGTAGCTCCAATCTCCTAGTTCAAATTCTTGTTCATCCTCCCACCTCATAATACCACTACCACCACCGACGTTGTAGAACAGGTATGGATGGACAAGAGAAACATCAGTGTCCCCGGTGGTGGTAGTATCCGGATCCCCTTTTATCTTTAGTTTTGTAAATGCTTAGGATATAAGGTCATAAATTAATAATACAAAAGGGTTGTATTCTCTCATTTTCCATAGTAAAAACCGTCGTTGCACAACACAATGAACCACGAAATTCAGTTTATCTCCTTCATCTCTATCGTTCTTTACCATCTAACCTGACTTAAAAGAGATAATTAAACTTAAACGAAGATTATACTTTGACAACCAGTTTACATCACAATCGGTTCATCTGGACATAACAAACATATAGTGAGCTAAACAATGAGCCACTATATTACCCTTTCACTCGACAAAAGGCCAACGAGCTGCTCCAACTGTCTTACTATCACAAGCCAGCTGATGAAGGAACACATAAACCATCAGGTCGACAGAGGTACCAGACCAGGAAAAGTGAACCACAGGGAGATAGTGTGACTCAACCACCAACAAACTACACCCTGACCGCCTTCCTAGACCCACATCACACAACTCTGTGTGCGCTACAACCAAGATTTAGGAAAGCAAAGCATCACCTCCCCATAGGCTTGCCCTCAATAAGGCTTCATCCGCATCCTTCACCGCAACCCCTAGACACAAGGATTTGAAGTTGGTCAAACTTATCACACAAGCTAAAACAACTTGTATAAGACATGACTCTGTTCGATTTTACATATTTGTGACTGTTTTGTCTTGGTTGTTTTATATGTGACATTATGCTATTATAAAAGAAAACGTGATCCACATAGAACCCAACATAGATCACCTCTTTACACTGTAGATATGCCATATGCCTCAAAACACCAAGACAAACAAGGTCATAATCAAAGTGAAATAATATAAAATTGAAGCTAAGATAACCTACCTTTTTTTCCGGAAAAATTCATAGAATACCACTAAAAAGTTTAATTCACCAGACACCATTAATTACTAAAACTAAACATTTTAAGACCAAAATACCCCTTCTTGTTAATAAATAGTTCACAATATACCACATACATATTTTAAATACACAAGATACCACAAATAATAACAAAATATATTAAAAACAGTAAAAAAATTAAGATTATTAATATATTTCTTAAAATTGTATAAAAAAAGTACCATAAATAATTGTGAATTCTATAAAATATAAAAATTTAGAATATATTATTTAAAATCTAAAAATTTGACTAAAAATAAAAAGTTGTCACGAAAAATTAGATTTAATAATAATATTTTTACTCTAAGTATTTTATAACAATAAAAAAATATTAAAAAATATTATTTTCCTATAAAGCAATGTTATAAAAAATTTGAATTATCGTCCCCTTTACTATTTTCGTCTATTTTTTAATATAATTTGTGGGTTATCTAATATATTATACTTTATATTGTTAGTGATTTTATTATTAAATATATGATACTTTTATATTTTGTACAATTTTAACTCATATAAACATCACTTTAATTTTTTACTAGTTACTTTTTTATATATAATATTAATTTTTGTTGTATTAAAATATATAAAAGTGATCTTTTAAAAAAATAAGATTGTCATACTCTTATCTATCTTTGTTTATCTTATATATAATGTATAATAATTTTTATATATCTAAAGGTTTTGTGATTAAATATATGGTTTTTTTATTTTCATTCAACTTTAACCAATATTTTAATAAAATAATTTGGTTATTATTATTGGTTTTAATATATTTTATTAAATTTATGATATATTGTGAATTAAAAATATTTATGTGGTAAACTAGTACATACTTTTCGATCTTAAAATATTTAAGTTTATTTATTAGTGGTATCCCTAAATCAAAATTAATTTTTGTGTGATGAGATTTGTTTTAAAAGCTTTGATATGTTTGTGTTAACAAACTTTTTCGTGGGATTAGTGAATTAACGTTTTTTTAAAGCAAAGATAACCTGATAAATAAGTCACACAACTCGGAAACGCTATTACACGTAGACGCTGCTGGATACTCGTTCCCCAAATGACTACTACCTCCGTCATGAATTGACCGTCCTGTTTACTATTTGGATGTGTCGCTTGACTTCAATTTTTAACATATAAGATCAATTAATTTTGAAATTTTAAGTTTTACATATGATTCCTTACATGATAAACTATATGTTACAAAATTTAGTTTTAAAAAATTATTTTATCTTATATGCTTAATATTGAAGTGGAAAAACGTGTCATAAAGCAAACAGGACGGTCAATTCAGGACGAGGGAGTACATTTTTTTTGAGGAGGTTCCCCAAATGACGCTATTACGGCACAGCGTTGAATCGGAAGAACCTGCAATCGTCCCCAGGACTCAGACTCAGAGAAACAAGATACTCTCCTGTCCCAGCCTAAGGAACTAAACACCTCCTTCCCTCCTACTGCCCCCTTCTATCCAAAGTTTGGTCGAATTGCTCCCCGCTTCTTGTAGAAAGCAAAGGCAACGCACGATACCAATAAAAATACAGAAAACCAAAGATGGAAGGTGGTGGTGAAGAGGTTAGCATCGAGGAGCTCGCATCTAACCTCTCCACTTACAAAGAGCAACTCCAACAGGTATGCCTTCCCCCTGTTTCATACTCTTCGCTCGCTGATTAGTAAATCTTCCCATACAAGAAAAATTGAGATATTAAGTGTTAGGGTTTTTCGTATCTGAGCTTTTCCTACATGATATGGAACACTGTTGACCCCTTGCCTAATAATTCTCCCACTATCGATGTATCATCAATATGGGCTCATTCCTGTACTACCGTACTTTTACTATACAAGGCCGACGGAACGAAACAATTGTGGGATGTTGGTAGAAGCGAAAGTTCGCGTGTGGTTGGAAATAATTTTCATTTCGCTTGTGTTTGGATTTCTGAAGATGCTATTTGCACTACGTTGAGACTATTGCATTTTGAACTCCTTCGATAATTGAAATTAGGGTATCAAACTCTAGTTCAACTTGGTTAATTTTATACACTTGGGGGGGGGGGGGGGGTGGTGTTAGACATTTGAAGGTACCTATCTAATTGTGTAAGATAGATTCTGTGGTTGGAAGGAATTTTCATTTCGCTTGTTTGTGGCTTTTTCTAGACGCTATTTGCTCAACGTTGAGACAATCGCATTTTGAAATCCTTCCTATAAAACTTGACTAATTAAAAAATGTGGTAGATTATCTACAGAAAAGATAGCAATTGAAGAAAGAAATCATGTGGGATGAGTTTAGAGGGACTGGTAGCTAGTTTCAAGTGTAACCTTCCAGTGATGATCTACAGTATGTGAATACATATGCATTTTAGCTTGATTCATCGGAAATAAGGTATCAAACTCTAGTTCAAATTGGTTAATTTTTACACTGGGGGGGGGGGGGGGGGTTGGGTTTTACATTTGAACGTACCTATTTGAATTAGAATATGTGGTTACAAGGAATTTTCATTTCGCTTGTGTGTGGCTTTATCAAGATGCTATTTGCTCAACCTTGAGACAATCACATTTTGAACTCCTTCCTGTAAAACTTGACTAATTCAAAACGTGGTAGCTTATAAAGAGAAAATATAGCAATTGAAGAAAGCAAATATGTGGTATGAGTTTAGAGGGGGTGGTAGCTAGTTTCAAGTGTAACCATCTAATGATGATCTACATGATGTGATTACATATGCATTTTAGCTTGATTCATCAAAATTAGGGTATCGAACTCTAGTTCAAATTGGTTAGGTTAATTTTTTACACTGGGGGGGGGGGGGGGGGGGGTTTTTATACATTTGATTGTACCCATGTAATTGTGTAAATTAGAATCTATTTCTTTTGTAGTTTTTATTGTGACAAGCAAGGCCTTCATTTGTCAACTTTTATTTGAACGAGGAGTAGGATAATTGTAATAAGGACCAGAATTGCTGTAGCTTATATCCCCGTGATCATGCATTATAGGATGTGGATGATTTCTAGTACGTCAAGTAGCTAGATCCCCTGAAATTATGCTAATAATCTCTATAGTGTCTACATCCTAACAAATAGTTAATTCCTCTTATGAGCTGACACCTTAGTGTATACTGTATCTGGTTGCTTCTGAAATTTGCCCCTGTAGCATAATCTTGCGCCAGTCTTCTTGAAACGATTTAGTCTTCTTCATCAGCAGCCCCTTGTTTCCTGGACGTTTTGTTGTGATTGAAGTGCTCTTTTACTGATTTTTGTCTGCACCTTTCCTCTCCATTTCAGTTAGTATCTTTGTTCTCACTTAATTTTTTGTTGTTTAGGTGAAGATGTTGTTGGTTGAAGACCCTAGAAACTCAGAGTATGCTGATATGCAGAAAGAGCTTCAAGAGGTGAGCATTGCTGACAGTTTCTTCTTCTTTTTTGTTATTTTTGATAAGGAGTCACTTTTCTACTTATATCTGCGTTGGTTCCTATTTGTTCTCTGTCACATGATCATTATTCTCATGGCTTCTGTACCTTTTCTGTTATACCTCCTAAGATAAAAGGAATTAAGGGTGGTTGGTGGAGAGAGGGGATGGAGATAGAGGGGGTTAAGTGGCATATTGGAAATGAGTGATAAGCTTTTATCACAAACACAGTTAGTTTTGGCTTCGTAGTCTGAAGGTACAGATGGTTCTATGCTAGGTGATGGTACGTAGTTTCTGAGTAAGGGAGCTATTTCAAAATGGTAAACAGTTTGATCTTTTTATTTAAATGTGTTCCGGAGCCCATCACTTCTACCTTGATTCATTTGCAGGTTTCCCATCTGACGGGTGTTCAGCTTCTGGTTCTTCATGATTTCAGTTCCTCAGATGCTCACACTACAATTCTAAGTTCGAAACTACGCAACAAAAATGGATTGGCCTTTGCATATATATATATATTTACTGTTTGAACTGATAGACTATTCCTTGGGGTTTCAGGTGATTTCGTTAACTGAAGAATTGTTGGCCACGGCAAAGCAAAATGAGAGTTCTGCATCTGGTGTTGCAGCTGGAGCTAGTTCGTCATCTACTCTGCTTCATTCTGACAGATCATTCCAGCCTCAAGTGGTATTCCTCTCTCTTTAGTGCATATTCTATTAGATGTATTCTACTAGAAGAGGTCGTGAATTTGTATCTTGTATTTCAAATGTTGATACTGATTTGTGACCTAGTGACTTTGCACTGCTTAATGTACTGGTTTTCTACCTTGGTTTCCTTTTGAATGAAGATCATTCGTTGAAAATCATTAAACACTAGCACTATGTATATATTACAACTTTTGATGACTTTGTGTGGGTGAAGCTCTACACTGACTAGTTCTGAGATATCTAATTTCTTATATTATAAAGAGCATATCTATTGAAGCTTGGTGGTCTCTTTATGAATGTCTTTTGCTTCATGAACGCCATGGGTTGTTAATTGTTTTATCATATGTTAGAAATAAAAGCTGCTGCTCTAATGCTATTCATTTTTATTCCAGTATTGTCTATATTTCATTGGAATTTTTGTATATTTCATTTGGAATTTTTGTATATCCCATTCTCATTTTGGTCAAATCTGTTTGCGGAATGGAAGTGTCTTCTCTCATTTCTAATTACATTCCTCCTTTTCATTCTAGTTATCGACAGTTGGGTTTCTTATCTATAAATATGAATATATATGAACTATGTGCATACTTTTTGATTTTTTTCTTTCGCTGAAGAGTAATTTTGCAGTCTTTATTCACTCTTGTATTTCCCTTTAGTTGGAAGTTTCTGTTTGCATACTTACTGATGTCCTCTACATTGGAATTTTTTGCTAAAAACTACTTCTCACGAGTGGTTGATTGTTCCTTAAATCTGGAAGGGCTTTACTACATGCCTAGGTGTACTTTCCCTTGTGCTCTAGTGTGGCAGATTGTTAATGCCCATGCTATTTGATTATCTGTGCACCCTCCTCTACCCCATTTGACTTTTGGGACATGGATAATATATTGTACCTTTTTTTCTTTTTGCCCACATTTTGTAGTACTTAATTTTCTCTCCCGTGTAAGTAGTTGGGTTAGATTGGCTAAAAATTTGGTTCTTGCTAGATTGTTCATCTGACAATTTACCTTTTTTTTTTCCAGCCCTTTAACTTGCTTCTACAACCACAAGAGAGTAATCGAAAATGTGCCTGCTTGTTTGTTTAAACGATTTTGTGTTTATGCTTCTGTGCTATGTTGACCTTGCTTGCAACATGTTTATTCCTTTGTCAGGAACAAGCTGACTCATTAGAGCTGGATGATAGAATGCCTGTTGGATCAAAAGTTCAAGCAGTTTGGAGTGATGACGGGGAATGGTGGGTTCAAAAATTTTGATTCCATGTTTTTACTTCTGTCTGCTTCAGTTTTTTGTTTTACAATTTCTTTTCCTTGTTTGATCAGTTGAATTTTCAGGTATAATGCTACAATTGAGGCTCATACGCCAAATGGTTATTATGTTGCATTTGATGAGTGGGGGAACAAGGAAGAGGTATGACTATTTAATACTCCCTCTTGTTCTCAATAGATGGTTTTTTGACTCTTTTCAAAATATAAGATGTTATAGTCTTTTTTGTCCTCTATCTTCCAATTTTACCTACTTTTATCTCACAACTCTACTTTTCAAATTACTTTAATTCCCAATACAAAAAGTAAGGGTAAAATTGACTACTTTTTTTCTCCTTAATTCTGGTGCCCACAGTTAGAAAATCATCTATTTAGAACAAGGGGAGTACTCTTTTTGATTGTTGTGAATGATACACAATCTTTTTAACTTTTCTGGGCCCACTGTACAATCCCTTGCTGATGTTCTAGATTCATTTTGCTGTAGGAACATTCAACAATGTTCGTTAGCGGTGGTTGAATTTCATTGTGATCCAAGAGTAGATTTTGTGGATATTTCTGCTCTATTTTAATGTTTTTGTTAGCCTTTTTTTAAAAAAAAATCTCGTTGAACTGTTTTTGTGGCAAAATGCTCACTGTACCATTGATTAACTGCTTCTTCTGTAACTAATTGCGTTGATTTTATCTATGTATATTTTATTTTTTGAAGTTGATTATGCCACTGTTTGGTCGGTTGAAGCTGTACGTTATTCTGTAGTAGCTCTTGCTGTTTAAATGGGGCACCTTTGTAGCACAACTATTTTTCTATTCCTTTGTGTTTTTCTTTCTTTTATGACAATGGCTTTGCCCCAACTTCATATTTTAAGGGGGCGTTTGTTTTGGGGTAATCAGGAAAGGGAATCGATTCCCTTTCCTGCTGTTTGTTTTGTCAGTTTTTCCTATTTTCAGGAAAGGGAAAGAGAAAGGGAATGGGATTACCCAAAACCCTCTATCTTGATTCCCCACCCTTTAATAGGGAATGTGATTCTCTTTCCCTAGTACATGTTGACCGGTGACATATGACCATTGATTGATGACTAATGACCATTGACCGGTGAATGTTGACCGGCAATTAGTGTTTGTTGACCGGCAGCCGGCAGCCATTGACCGGGGGCCGTTGACCGATTATTTATATAATTCCCCCCAGCTCAAACAAACAACCGGGAAAATCAAAGGCAATTCTTTTCTATTTGTTCTCCATTCCCTTTCCTAATTCTATTTCATTTCCCCGCTCGAAACAAACGCCCCCCTAATTCATGTTAGCCGACCCCAACTGTTTTGGGAATAAGGCTTTGATGTTGTATCCTGCTGTTTTATGCCATTGATGTTCTGCTAACATTCCCTTCCATAATTTGTTTGGGTATTTTCTAAAGCTTAAACTATAATACCATTTTGTTGCCTCCTTGGTCCCTGCGTGGGCTGATTTTGGCCTTATAAAAATAAAGAGGTAATAACATTTATGGGTGAATAGGTTGATCCCGCCAATGTAAGGCCAGTTGAAGATGGAGCTGTCAATGCTTTGCTGGAAGCTGAAAGGGAAGCTGAAGCCACTAAACTAGCCTTAAAACGCAAGATTGCTCAATCTGCCATAGCTGATCTACAACAAAAAAGTATACCACCAAAGCTCCGCATAAATCCTGAGGATCCTGAAGATGTGGTACGTATATATATATATCTCCTCTTTCTAATCTATGTGAAATACAAGAATATTGTTCTCATGGTCTGATCCGACTAGCATTTTGATCACATATGGGGGTGAATATCCACTTGCATCTGGAGAGAAGAAATGAATCTACCGGAGACTCTTTAATATCTCTAGGAAGAAGTCGTGAGACAATTTCCTAGGTTTTCTGCACAAGTAAAATGAGAATCTGAAAATTATATGCTGTTGAAATATTACAACAATATCAAAGCCTTATTTCCAAAATAATTGGGGTTGACTAACATAACATGAAATCAATATATGACGTTGGGCAAAGCCATAGAAGAAAGAAAAACACAAACAGTGGTAAAATCAATAGACTATCAAACACACACACGCATGGACGCACACACACTATGTCTTCATTGACAGTCTCTCATATATCCTGAGTAGCCACACGTCCTTGACCACTCTAGCTCATGTTCGTCGAGGTCTTGTTCTCCCTTTTATCCCTCCCTCCCTCTGCCCACATCTCAATCCATCTAACCGTGTCCTCCCTTTGTTTTCTATTCACATGACCAAACCACCGCAATTGAGATTCACTCACGCATCTTATCCTCAATATATATGCTACCCTGGGTAGCTGGCTATTGGACACTAGTATTGCTGTATGGATGGCTGCTTCTTGCTTCTTTTCCTCTGTTGGATGATAGATTTGCTTTTGTTGTCGTGTAGCTGATAAGTAGGAATACAGGTCAAAGTGCTGAGAATTGCTTTTCAATGGGTCCGGTTTCTTTATTACATTGAAAGGGCTATCTTGTGGCCTTTGCTAGGTGATTGCTGTTACTCATCTGTTTGTGTGTGTTTTTTTGTGATTTATCACACTGATCCTTACATACTGTATGTGGATCATCAGGTAGTATTGGCACATTAAGCGTACTGGATTTTTTTTTAAATTTGCTGAAGATATATGGTACTGATCATTGTGATCTGAAAACCCGTCTGTTAATATTTATGTTTCAGAAAGCTGCAAAACGTAAGAAGATACATGCATTCAAATCAAAGGTTCGAAAGGAGCAACTTGAGGTGGCACAGAATAAGCGACAGAATGCTTGGCAACAGTTTCAGACTACCAAAGGCCGTGCTAAGAAGGTAAATGACCTGATTTTCAATATATCTGGTCAGCGTCTGATTTAAAAATTGTCCTCTATTTTCCCCTCTTTATAAGTGCCATGAGTTTCTCAAAAATGCAATTGGTGATGGGTTAATGGTTAAACTGTTAAAAAGGATACTATACTTATAATATCAGTGGATGATGTAGGAAGAATATGAATAGATGATTGATTAAGGCACAATCTAGCAAGTACTGGATTAAATAATGCAGTATGGGTTTGGTTGTTATTTCACTCATGAATGTACTAGATTTTCATTTAGTGCACAAGACTTATGGTTTCTTCTGATATATGATGATGGGGGTTTATGGGTGGGTTAGATTATACCAAATACTACTTTTTTTTTTTTTTATAGTTTGCGGGCTAAGTCTGCACTGCCAAGTGGTAATGGTATATACATATCTGATGATGATTGTTTGTTTGTGCTTTTAACTACATTTACTAGGTTGGATTCTTTTCGGGGAGGAAGAAGGAGAGTATATTCAAGTCTCCTGAGGATCCGTTTGGTAAAGTTGGTGTGACAGGAAGCGGGAAAGGATTGACCGAGTTTCAGAAAAGGGAAAAGCACTTGCACCTCAAGGAAGCAAACATTGAAAGTGATGAATAATGAATTGGGACTCATACCATGTCAAAAAACGCATATTAATTCAACTGTCTGCAACTGCAATCCTTCTATAGCCGCATCACCCTAACCGCCTCTGCTATAGTTGGAAAATCAATGATGCCTTCTTTTGGGATAACAAAATATTGTTTCAGCTAGGAGGTTTTCACGGTTTAGGTCTGTGTTGCGGTGGGCATGATTTTGCTGTAGTTACTAGTTAGGGTAAGTACGAGTTGAAGTTTATCTGCTGACAGACATGGTTTACTCTTTTGCTTGTAATGACACATTCTGTTCTAGTTTAATGGCGGAGTGTATAATTGACTTCAATTATCAGGAATAGAGGCTTCGCTATAGGGGTTGGATTGAAAAATATTCTAGTGGAAAGAGCAAATTGGTCATTCATGGTTTACCTAAAGCTGCTATTAGCAATAATGGTAACAAGAATTGAAGCGTGTATTGACAAAAGGTGTCGTGTTACTGATTTGACTATATTAATACGAAGTAATAATGGTGAGCTAAGGTTTCGAAGTTCATGGTTTTTCGCCTCCAATATTTTTTCTCTATCTACACTTTTTTTTACTATATCATTAATACGTACCTATGTTAATAGGAGTAGTTTTTTATGTAGCTATCTTGACTACATATGTTGGTCTGAATGTTGACATGACAAGTAAAAAGAATTTAAAATGACCCTTAGAAGGGTATAGTGTACAAAACGTAAAAGAATATTTGTACAGATGGTCATACAAACTAATGGTGGCCACGGGTCCGGTTCCACCGGTTCCGGTTCCAGAAAATGTGTATTCGTATTCGGAACCGGTCTGGGCGGTTCCGGTTACGGTTCCGGTTCCGGTTCTGAAATCTGGATTCGCTTCGGATTCGGTCGAAAAACCGGTTCCGGCCGGTTCCAGCCGGTTTCGGTTCTGAATCTGATCGGTTCCGACCGGTTCCGGAAAGATTCGATCGGCTCCAGTTGTTTCGTTTTAGCTCCGATTTGAGATCCGTTTGAGTGCACACATTGCTCTTTTCATCCACTTTACTCCTAGATAGGTTATTCTTCAAGTTTATAATCTTAAATGTGTAAGAAACAAAGACTTAGGAATTTTTATTGAATTTACAAAAAATAAGGAACAAAGAGAATTTTATTATATGATTCACTGCCTCATTAAAACCTTATTAGGTAAAAATCCATTGGGAAAACCATAATAAGGAAAAAGAGTACAGCTACTAAGAGGTTACATTTTAAAAACCCAACGGTAACTTCAACCGGTTCCGGGGCGGTTCCGGTTCCGAATCCGACGACGGTTCCAGGCGGTTCCGGTTCCGGTTCGGGCCCGAATCTCAAAACATGTATTCGTATTCGGAACCGGCTGAGGCAGTTCGGTTCCGGTTCCGATTCCCACGGGAACTGGCCGGTTCCGGTTCCAATCGGTTCCGGGTAGAACCGCCGGTTCCGGGTAGAACCGGACCCGATGGCCACCATTAATACAAACCTATACAAATGCTCATTAAACAAATGTACATTCTCACATAAAAACATGTACATCATCGCATTAAAAACATAAAGATGGTAACATAAACCTGTATGAATCATTAAATATGTACATCTTTAGATTAAAACCTGTACATATAAGGGAGATAACTTGTACATATGATCATACAAACATATACAGATGTTCATTAAAACATATACATTCTGATAATTGAACATGTACATTCTCACATTTGAACATGTACATCATCACATTAAAACATGTACATTCTCACATTAAAATATATACATCATCACAATATAAAGTATAGAACGACTTTCAAATAGATTACGCTACCCCCCAAAACACCTCAAAACCCACCCAAGGAAAGCTAAAAAATGTCGAAGGTATTTTTTAGGGTTTGCGATAGTGGGTTTAACCCTAAACCCGTCACTACAAACCCTAAAACCATGTCAAGTGCTAACATGATAATTGTAGGGGAAAAATTGTACAAAATTGGATAAAATAATAAAATAATCCTACAACTCTATTACGGGTAGTGAAAATCCCGGTCAGAATATAGCGTAAGAAAATTACGACCAAGAGTATCGAACCCAAGGGACTTAATAGAAAATTAGTCCTAATTCTAGTAATAGCCTATTCTAAAACAAAGGGGGGAAATGTAAATATCAATTCTACACTAAAATAAACTAACTAATAATCCAAACTAAATGGTATATACAATGAACTACCCTTGATTTGGAGTAATAATCAATGTAAGAACAAGTGTGATCACAAAACCAAGTTGACAAAGTTCAAATTAACCAACTTTTGAATGTGCCGGATAGGTTGCCGGACAAAGGATGCATGACACATTCAAGAACTTTGAATGTGCCAGACATAGGACACCCGACAGGTCACCCGACATGTTCAAAATGTCAAGATTGCTTTACAGTTTCTTTGTCGAAACAAACACTCTCAATCCATTATCGAAACCAGCAAATCTCTCGCTGATAAACGAACAAGAAAGAGGAGAATATAATAGGTTAATTCCAAATCTTAGGTCTTGTTGCCCATCCATAGAAACTTTAAGACCACTAAGATCCCTTAACCAATTCTCTTAGAATTTTGAAGAAAAGAAGATCAAGTAGCGCACTTTATTCTTCTCTACAGTAAGATCCAAATCTTAGTTTGAAACTAGCAAACTTTATTGATAACCATAAATGTAATTACAAGGAGAATCATTCCTAACCAAATACGACAAGGAATTCTACTCCACCATCCACACAGATAAAGAGAGAGAGAATACAAAGGAGACAAGGGAATTGGCACTAGTGCAGAAAATGTTTAATACCACGGTTATTTTTCTTAAAAACCATGGTTATAAACCGTGTTTTATGCTCGCGTCGTATATTAAAAAATAGCCATATACGACGGTTCATAACCGTCGTTTAAAGTAAGGGAAAAAAAACCACGGTTTATAATCGTCGTTTAAGACCCCTTCTCCCGCGATATCATTGACTTTATACCACGGTTAAAAGCCCGAACCGTGGTATAAAGTGAGTATTAATGACGGTTATTGTGTAAAACCGTGGTATATAATGTATAAAATCAACAAATAAACCACGGTTATTCATAAAACCGTGGTTTATAGTCTGTGAATTTTTTTTCTAAAATCGTCGGCGATTTAGCGCCGCCTTCAATCTAATCTCAACAGAGCTCAAACACTGCAAAATGAAGAGGCCAGAACATGTATGTTCCTTGTATGCGAATTAGGGTTGCAAAATAATGAGTGAATGTTGTATTCCTTGTTCGTCGGTGGGTTGCAAAATTACCGTGTTCGTCGGTGGGCTACAAAATTACCGTGTTCATTTGTTTGCCGGTTAGGGTCGCAAAAATTACAATGAAGATGAAGAAAGGTGCAGAGCATGTGTTCCTTGTTCGCAAAAATTACCGTGAAGAAGAGGCGCAGAGCATGAAGAAGAGGCCGGAGCATGTCATTTTTCGCCGGTTAGGGTTGCAAAAATTACAGTGAGTTGAGATTCAGGAAGAGGCGCAGAGCATGTATTCCTTGTTTTCCAGTTCGCCGGTGGGTTGCGAAGTTGAAGAGATGGCGCAGAGTTCCATGTTCGCCGGTGGGTTGCAAAAAAAAGGAGTTGAAGAGAAGAAGAGTTGAGGCTAGAGATCACGTTCGATTTGTTTGCTAGTGTGGGTTGCAAAAGTGAGAGAAAATATATGTAAGAGAACGGAGAAAGAGCCGCGTTAATTTGGGCCGAAATCAAAATTCCCGCTTAGACTATATACCACGGTTCTTCCAAGAAACCGTCATTTAAAGTTGTTTGACCACGACTAAAAACGACGGTTTTGACAAAACCGTGGTTTAAAATACAACGCGTCAAACTATATATGACGGTTCCACCCAGAACCGTGGTATATAATACAACGCGTCAAACTATATATGACGGTTCCACCCAGAACCGTGGTATATAATACAACGCGTCAAACTATATACAATGGTTCCATCAGAATCGTGGTATAAAATGCAACGCGTCAAGCTATATACGACGGTTCCACTCAGAACCGTGGTATAAAATCTCCCGCCGACACTTTTTGTGACGGTTATGCTAATAACCGTGGTATAAAATTTTTAAATGACGGTTATTTGATTAACCGTGGATTAAAGTGCGTCATTTAAAATCTTTTTTCTACTAGTGTGGTCGTTGCCTTAACCCGCCATGGATTTCCTTCTCTTCGCGTGGAAAGTTGCATAGAACTTCCTTGGGCACCAACACCTTGGATGAGTGCGGAATGGGAGAATGAATGGAGTGTATAGGATGTTGAAGTGTGTGGAAAAGTGTAGGTCAACGGCCTATTTATAGGCATCATTCTTCCTTGGTGCCGGGTGCTATGCCGGGTAAATGTCATCTGGCATTTTATTAAACACATGCTAACTGTTAACGGTCAAAACAGCCAAATCTGCGCAAAAAGGTACTTGTGCCGGACAGGGGATGTCTGGCACCATACCCGACATAGGTTGGATTGGTTACGGTCGTTAACTGCCATCGTCTGGTCAACCGTGGTGACTTTAGCTTGTGCCGGATAGGATGTACCCGACACTACGCCCGACAGTAACTTCTTTTCTGCTTTATACTCGTGCCGTGCAGAAGTTATCCGGCTTCTTACCCGGCAACACCCGTCCTCGGGTTAGAAATTCATTCCTTGCATGAAAAACATATAAAAACATAAGTCTGAACAAATAATACACTTTAATACTTACTATTTAATCTTATTTCTTTTAGACTTATTATCGAGTTAGTTGCTACAATATAAAATGCATAACAAATTCTAAATAGATTACCCTACCCCCCAAAACACCCCAACCCACCCTAAGAAAGTTAAAAAACGTCGAAGACATTTTTAGGGTTTGTAGTGGCGGGTTTATGTTTAAAATACACCATACAACAATAATAATACACTACAAAACAATAATAATTTTTTATCAATTCCGAAGTTTGTAATCAAATTCTCCACTTATTACTCAATCAATCATAATATCAATTTTAATGAATCATAATACAAAATTAATAAATCATATTATCATTTTAGTGTATCATCGTATACATGTAAAAATATATTTTTTAAAGTCGTCAAAACATATCCATGACTGGTCAAGTTTTGAAGAGATTGAATTTAGGTGAACATGATTTTTTTTTATTTTAGACTTATATATTAAAAGTTACAACCATTTAACGTTATTGTTGTTATGATAAAGATAAAGAAAAAGAAAAAATATTTACACATAAAAAAAAAAGAAAAAAAATGCAACTGAACGTATCTTCACTAGAAGTTTCGTTCCCTAAGCCCGCACCTTGTTTTTCTTTGACTGGCCTATCTTCTTGGGAAAAACCCACACCGCCGCACTACATCTTTCTTGCTTTAATTTGACTAAAATACTCTCAAATGTAGACATCATAGCTACATCCAACTTAGGCAAGAATTTGCGTTGTTCCCCTAACTAACAGGTATCAACCCTTTGAATTAACTCTCCCGTTTTGAGGTTAATAATCATATTAGCTAGAGATGGTAACTTTAAGGGGGCGTTTGTTTCGAGTGGGAAAAAAAATGGATTCAGGAAAGGAAATGAAGAGGAATGGAAAAGAATTCCCTCTGATTTTCTCGGTTGTTTGTTTGAGCTGGGGGGAATTAAATAAATAATCGGTCAATGGTCAACGGCTGCCGGTCAACGGTCACTAATTGTCGGTCAACATTCACCGGTCACAGGTCATTGGTCATTAGTCATCGGTCAATGGTCATATGTCACCGGTCAACATGTATTGGGGGGAAGAGAATCTCATTCCCTAGTAGGGGTGGGGCATCAAGATAAAGGGTTTGGGGTAATCCCATTCCCTTTCCTAAAAATAGGAAAAACTGACAAAACAAACAACAGGAATGAAAATCATTCCGATCCCCTTTCTGTAGACACCAAAAATTCTCACCCCATAAAGCAAATTGCGAAATAATGAGAGGGGTCGTCACCTTTCTTTTTTAAAAATGTATTAACGTGCGTGCCAAAACGAAACCATCATTTCATGATAAAATTCTTAAGTAATTTTTTACAAGCATTTCAGAAAAACACAATTCTTCGAAAATGAATTTCCAATGACCGTATGGTTTTAAACCCGTTCCTGTTGTTTTATTTTCATATTTATTGCTACTTTTTATTATCTTCTAGTATTTACTTCTTATTTTATCATTATTATTTCTAGTTTTGTTTCTCTTATTTTATGTATCTCTTACTATTATTTTCCATTTATTTTAAGCGTTTTATCTTCATCACGTACTTATGCTTTCCTTTTATTTTTCGTTACGCTTTGAATCTTATTTTAATTGTATTCCCAAAATTTCATACCATTAGATTAATCTTCTCATATTGCCACATACTTTCTTTTAGATTCGCAGTCTTTCAAAGAGTTATTCAGTCAAGTTTAGAGCTTTCGTATTATTTCTCCCGTTGATATACTGAAATCCGATCTAGCGTGGCTGGTTAAGGTGCCCACCATGCAACCTGCAAATCCATAGGTTCGATTCCTGGTACAGTTGAAACCTTTTTCTTTATTTATCTCAGCACGAGACATTAATTTTGTTTGTCCCCCCCCCCCCCCAAACCTCCTCTCGATGATATCTCGGTACGCCAACCGGAAAACGTTTGAAGGTTGCGAACTCCCGAGGTGCAACCGATACTGGCGTGCGAGAAGCATGTTGTCTTCCTCCCTTCCCCCTTCTCTGCAAAATCGCGGGCGAATAACAAGGAATAATATGCTCTCGCCTCTGTCAGACAACGGTAACTTTGTATCCGACCTGGAGAACAAGTAATAATATGCTCTCGCCTCTGTCATTCTTCACACAACGGTAATTTGCAACCCCACGGACGAGCGAGCAACATACAAGCTCTGCATCTTCATCCACTTCACCAGCAGACAACAAACATACAAGCTCCACTGTCTTCATTTTTTTCCATTTCTACTGCCTCTGTAACCCAAACCGCCGAACAAGAACATACATGTCCTGCGGTTCACATGCGCCTATCTCTATCTTTTTCCTCTCATCCGACACAAATCCGGTCACTCTCAAAAACCTTCAACACTTTCACTCAAACCCACGAAAAAAAAAACAAACTCTCGCCTGAAGCATCTCTGTTATCTTCACGTTGGAAATTTACAACCCAGACCGACCGGTGAGCAAGAAGCATGTAAATTCCACCATCCTTCGGTTTCTTCACTACGCAGGCCAACACGGAGCATCTGGCCGACGCTAGGAGCATACTCCTTCGTTCTCTTCAACTGGCGAGGACGAACACATACGCTCTGTCATTACCCATCTCTCACTCACGTAACTTACAACCCAAACCGGCAACAAGTAGCATGCAGTTCTTTGCCTTCTTCATTCCTCCGCTCACGCACCAGTTCTCATTCTCTTCACGCCGGTAATTTTGTGACCCAAACTGGCGATCGAGCGCGAGACACACAACCTCAGTGCCTTCTTCGTTTTCATACTCACGGTGTATTCGCATCCAACTGGCGACTCGAACATATGGCGAACAAGAGAGGTACCTGCACCGCATCACCTTCATCTGCTCCCTTCACGCCGACGAACAAGGAGCATCTGCACATTCTTCATTCTCTTTACTCAGTGGACAAGGAGCGTACAATCTCTGCGTTTCCATTCTCTCCACCGGCGAACAAGGAACCCAAAGCTCTGCATCTCTTCTCTGCATTCACGACGCCCCATCGTCGAGCTGGGAACGTACATGCTCTAGGCCTCTGTTATGCTCCTCACTCACTGTGCTTTGCAACCCAAACCGACTTTTTTTTTTTTTGATAGATAGTGCTGTAAAGACAGCTTACACAGTGTGCAGGACCAGAGGCATAGTCAATGACCCAAACCGACTAAAAAGGAGAACCTACCTGCTGCGTCTTGTTCACTCTCATCCACTGGTAATTTTACAACCGACTGGCAAAACAAGAAACATACATACCTGCACAGCTGCACTCCATCCCCTTCTTCATTCTTCACGGTGGTGATCTTGCAACTAGCTGGCGAACAGGGAGCATCGAGCTCTACCTCTACTCATTTTCTTCAGAGCAAGGAGCACGCATGGTCCCATCTTCATTCTCTTCAATACGGCTGGTGAACAAGAACTGTCGCGAGCAATGGATGCTGCTGTGCTCCTCCTTGTTTCTTTTTACAACCAAACTGGCAAAACAAGGAGCAGAGCTTTGTCCTCTCTTCATTCCTCTACCTCTACGATAATGTTGCAATCTACCTGGCAAGCAGAAAACAGATAAGTTCTGCTCGACACTCTTGGCATTTTTTTTGTAAACCCAAACCGGTAAGAAAATAAACAATAAAGAACGTGCAAGCTTTGCTCCTCGTTCCTTTTCATTTCAGTAATTTTGCAACCCGACTGATGAATAGGGAGTATGCTACTCCAGCTCTCTTCATTCTCTTCATATGCTGATTTTGCAAGCCCAGTTGGCAATAGAGAACACTAATCTCCTCAACTTCTCTTCCACCGTGAACTTCTACCACCGCCACCTTCTTATTGCTCTTCACCCCATCCTCCCTTCTGAAAACAAACGATAATAATGGTCCTAGATTCATCCCTCACTAACTCTCTTCTTGGTCTTTGAGATTCTCAGCTAAACTAATTCCACACTCTCCTTCGAAGTCGTGATCCTCTGACAAAAAAAAATCAATGAAAAATAGAGAGAACTAATCACCTCAAGTCTCGATCATCTTCACCCCTTGCCATATTTGGTCCCTCTCCATTTTCTTCCCTGGAAAACCTCTACTCAGGTTCATGGGTTTATGAAATTAAGGGTCTAGTGTTCTGGTTCCTTGTATGAATTTTGTTCGTTTCTGGATGTGGCGTGTACACCAACTCGATTGCAGGTCGTGAATTTTTGATCAGTTTAACATTCTATTTGATTATATGTTCGGTTATCTTCATGGACTGACCAATATGGGTAAATTCTTGCCCCCTCGGACATTGATTTATTTCATTCTTTCCATTTGATCTCTTTTGCAGATTAACCAATGCTTCTAATTGTCTTTTATTTTCTTATATATATATATATATATATTGTTGTTGTTGTTAACTTGTCTATTGCAGGAAATTTTTGTTACTCTATCAATTACTAAACCCAGATCGTTGTTGTTTCTCAATCTGTTGAACCATGTGTGAATATCATCCGATCCGATGATACTCTCTGACATTAATTTATTACCCCACTTGTATTCTCTATATTTATTCATTTAGATCTAGCTAGGGTGAGCCAGTCCCGTTTTCCATTTAATTAACATTGTCCATGCGCTTAATCAATGGACCGATGTGGCCTAACCTCGGAAATGCAATAAAGTAGGAAATTGATTTAGGAGTGTAACCTGTTCAGATAAAAAGGGGTTTGATGCTTAAAATGTGGTGTTAGTTTAGTGTGCGTTTTTTTTTTCTTTCTCTTTTTGTTTTTTTTTGAAACAAATAGAGAATTATATTAAGAACAGATAGTGAGTACAGCAGAGGGAAGTCAGAAGACTCCCAACAACTCGCAGGGAGTTGATATTTGCTAGCGTACGATGCTAGGTTGTGAGCTGTGAAATTATCTAAGCGATTTACATGAAAGCATTGGAAATCAATCAAAGGCCTCAAATGTGCCAAGGCATCATTGAGCAAAAGAGTCGTGCTATCGGAGATAGTAGTGGCCCCAAACGCGGACAGATAAGCAACCATCGGCTTACAATCCGACAAAACCCGAACACTTCGAAAGGCAGAGCGCTTTGCAAGATGAAGACCTAAGAGGACCGCTGCGGCCTCCATATGAGATGGGTCATGAGGAGTGAAACCACCCCAAACCGCTGGCAAGAACCGAGTGACGCCGAACAGCAACTGCTGCAATGCCAAATCTGCCGAACCTGTCTAGGGCTGCATCAACAGAAATCTCTACCCAATCTGGAAAGCTGAGGCGGGCCGCAGCAAGTGAAGGCAAGGAAGTCGTGGCGAAGCAAGTAGAGGTCAAAGCGAAGAAATTATCTGCCTGAGACCACCCAGCCTCAAAAAGAGAAACGCGGCCATGCGTAAATTGACACCGGGCAAACAGAGACGCCAAAGGAGGGACAGCAGAAGCATTAGAGCGGAGCGGTCCATGGAGACGCATGAATGAGTTAGCCAATCAAGGAAAGCTGCGTCTGACAGAAAGTAAGGTGGCAGTGGAACACCAAGGCGGTGCCAATATTGATGGACAGACGGGCAGACGATGAAAGCATGGACTAGGGTTTCACTGCGGCCACAGAGAGGGCAGGCCGCCAGCTCTGGGCAGTGAAGGCGGTAGGCCAACAGGCCCCGACACGGAACCACCCCCTGCAAGAGTTTCCAACCAAACAAGCGAACGCGAGGGGGAAGGTCCAGCTTCCAGACTCGCTTAATGGCCAAACCTGAAGGGGTCGATTGCGCTGACGAAGTGGAAGGCAGGTCCTTGCGGGACAGTGCAACCGCACAGTGATAAGCGCTCTTGACGGTGAAATCGCCTGAATTGGTTAGCCCCCAAAACCAAGAATCTGGGGACATAGCGTTTGCCGACAGATCCACATGGAAAATGTGCTGGACATCATCTGGGTGAAAAAGGGACTGAATAAGCGGGGTATTCCAGGTGGTGGGGGTAAGCATTAAATCGGTTATGGGCGCATTGCGAATACAAGGAGGGAGAGGCCAAAGGTAGGGCATGCCTCCCTCCTTGGAGGGAAGCCATCTATCACTGACCAAGACTGTGCGCCCTGTACCTACGCGCCTGCGTCCTCCTACCTGAATTAGGTCCCGAGCAGAGAGCAGGGCACGCCAAATGGGACTAGAGCTCGAAACGGGCTGCAGTAGCTGAAGAGGACGAGTGCCAAAGTAACGGGCTGTGTAAAATTGCGATACCATAGATTGAGGCCGTTGTAAGATGCGCCAAAGTTGTTTCACCAAAAGCGCACGATTAAAGCTGCGCAAGTCACGGAATCCCAAGCCCCCAGAACTGAGAGGCAAGCAGAGCTTGTCCCAGGCTTTCCAATGCATAGTCTTGGATGTGGCTGAGCCACCCCACCAGAATCGAGAAATCATACCGGTGATGCTTTTGAGAAGGGACCTTGGCAATGCGATAACTGACATGACATATGTCGGAATGGCCTGAAGGATGGATTTAATAAGGTTTAAACGAGCGGCCTGGGACATAATGTGAGACCACCCCTGAATCCGACGGGCAATCCTGTCCTTGATATAAGCAAAAATTGCATTTCTGTTACGGCCAACCTGGACCGGGAAGCCCAGATATAAACCCAAATCCTGGACCACCCGGCCCTGTAAGATGCCTGCTACTGCCTGACGGATGGGAGGCTGTAGGCAGTGGGAAAACATAATGGCAGATTTGTCCGCATTAATACACTGGCCTGATGCCTGTTTGAAATCGTCCAATAGGTAAGACAAAACCTGAGCATTAGATGCAGTGGCTTTACCAAAAAGAAAACAGTCATCAGCAAACAGCAAGCTTGTAACTGGCGACACCAAACCCGGGAAAGTAAAACCACGAAACTGGTTGACTTGGGCCGACAAATGGATGCTGATGTCAAAACCTCCATACAACAGATAAAGAGGAGGGGAGATAAAGGGTCGCACTGGCGTAGACCTCGCTGAGGGGAAAAAGTGTGCCCGGGGTGGCCATTGATGAGGACAGACATGGTGACAGTCGTAAGACATTTACGAACCGCCTTTAGCCAAAAAGGATGGAAACCCATCGTGGTTAAAACATCCAACACAAAGGACCATTCCACCCGATCGAATGCCTTTGACATATCAACCTTATAAGCAAAGAAACCTCGTTGCTGTGCCTTGGAAGTGCGCATCAGGTGAAGAATCTCATGGGTGATGAGGATCTGGTCAGATATGAGACGACCCTGAACAAAAGCTCCCTGATTGTCAGAGATAACATCCGGCATCACATGCTGAACTCGATTAACCAAGACCTTAGCAATAACACGATATAACGTGTTGCATAAGGAAATAGGGCGGTAGTCTGTGATAGAGGTGGCACCCGCTTTCTTTGGGATAAGAGCCAGATGGGTGTGATTGAGTTCCATATTGACCCTGTCTGTATTAAGGAACTCCAGAGCCATAGAAATAAAATCATCACTTATTGTTGGCCAATATGTACGGAGGAATACCTCATTGATACCATCAGGACCCGGAGCCTTTGATGGGTTCAACTGTTTGTATGCAGCAACCACTTCTATACGCGTAAAAGGTTGACCCATTGGGTCATAACTAGCATGCGGAACACGGGCCTCAACACAATTCAACAAATGAGGGTCTGGTTGTGGGTGAGTGGTGGCAAAAGATCCTGGAAAAAAGAACGGGCTACAAACTCCACACCAGCCCAAGTGGATGCAACCGGGAGAGAGGGTGATGACAGGCTATGAATAGCATTGCGGCGAGAGCGAGCCCGAAACTTATTGAAGAAAAGCTTATTATTTCTATCTCCTGCCTGAAGCCAACTGATACGGGATCGTTGCTGAAGACGGATTTCCTCATGCTGCAAAAGAGTGTCAATCGGCGCTGAACAAGTCTTCCATTTGGCTAACGTGACAGAAGTCGATGGTTGTTGATCCAGAGAATCAAGTTCCAATTGGGCTTGACGAAGCGAGCGTTTTTCAACCCAGATCTGCTTAACACCCCAGGCATGCAACCGTTGACCACATGCTTTAACCTTCGATGAATATCCACTGAAACGATGGTCAGCCCAAGTCCGTTGAACCAGCTGGCGACACTGATCATTGGAGGCCCAACAATTTTCAAAGCGAAAAGGTTTAGGGTCGCGTCTGGTGGGTGGTTGGAGGATCAACTTTATAGGCCTATGATCAGGGCGACCCCAACGCAAGTGGTGGTTTTGGGCTTGAGGAAATATTGCTAGCCACTCATCATTAGCCACGAAACGATCAAGCCGACTGTGGACAGTGTAAGGGTATTCCGTACGCTTTTTATATGTAAAGCAAGAGCCACGATAACCCAAGTCTTGCAACGAGCAATCAACTAAACACGTACGAAAAGCTGACATTGCTGCCTGTGACCGAAAAGCGCGACCACGATGTTCACGCAAGGCTAGAACCTCATTGAGATCACCCCCAAGGACCCACGGTCCTTGCCATTGCACATGCAAATAACGCAAAAGCTGCCACGTCTTCCATTTCTCGGTTGCATTAGACCAACCATAAACACCCATTAAACGCCACGGTACCCCCCCAAAATGATTTACATGTACATCCACATGATGTGCTGAAAAACTAGAAACAGTTACATGTAAATTTGCTTGCCAAAAAAGAGCAACACCCCCCTTTCTACCTTCACTATCCCCCGCTGCCCAATTATAATCTTGAAACCTAGACGCCACAGAACGCATCTCAAAAGCCGAAAGTTTGGTTTCAAGTATAATTACAAAAAGAGGTCTTTCTCTAGCCACTAAGCCTACCAACCAACGAACTGCCGCACTACTACCTAACCCTCGGCAGTTCGTGACCAAAACGGACATTATGCTGGGCGACCCGAGGCCGTCCCCGGAGTCGCCTGAGGTGGAGATCCACCCGAGTCAGAACTTTCACACGCTTAGTTGCATCAACAGCTGGATCAGATGACTCCTCGAGAGCAGAAGAAATAGCTGGATCATCAGGAGACTTGCGCTTGCGATTACCAGACGCTGTTGGAGAGGCCACAAACTCACCTTCCTCTAATTCTTGATCAGCCGCAGCAGGAACAACTTGATGGCGCGTCTCAGCACCCGGCTCAATCTGTTGAGAACCTTCAGCAGCGACAGGATCGGCAACAGCAGTATCAACACCCGTCATTGGAGCTTGCTCAGACTGTGCTTCAACTGCCGGAGTCGGGACAACAGACGGAGGAATAGCAGAAGCAGCAGCCATGCGTGTAACACCCCTCTCAATAATCACGATATAATCTCTCACGTAGCAATAAATAAAACGTCTCGCAGCGGAAAAACAAATAACCATTACAAAACTCACTTGGGTGTCACCGGCCGTTACTCGCCCATGCGAGCAACGCAGCCAAACTACATCCAACTTCCAATACAAATAAACTGCTAACCACAGTGATAACGAGAAACTCCTATAAAACATACTAAGTCCATAACCATAAACATCGACAAGTGAGCGACTACCCAATCCTGAAAAATACATAACCTTACCATAAGACCATACACCATCCTCATTGCTATACAACATCTCCAATTACCCTGTTCCTGCTCTTCAGCTCCGACAATGATCAACAATCTGTAATGGTGTAGTATCAGCGATAGACGCTGAGTATACCGGGCATGGACCCTAATGGTCACTTGTCATTTTAACCATCTTATTATTAGATCGGTTTCATGCTTTACCATTCTACAGTTATAACAATACTGAAATAAACATGTATAATATACATATTCATCCATCCAAATATTCATAGACATTTAATAACACCATCCACAACTATATATCGAACGTATCGAACAATAACAATATAATGTACAATGTACATTCGCCGTAGCGTACAGTGTTCATATTTAATTTACCTTGGCCTTGTAGGCTCCATCCAACCATCACACAATAAAATAACCACAAGTATAACCAATGAACAACAAAGCGAACCAACGAGAATAATAAACAAGTATTTAGTCTCGTCCATGGTATTGTTCGCCACTGTATAAGTCTCAATTGTTTTAGTTGTTCAGTTATACCTAGTGACAATGTCTCGTAAAACGACATGTCTCTAGTTACCCATATATTATGGCGGGTCACCCACGGCAGTAGCCACTCAACGGTAGAGTCTCCGACCAACGAGCCATTCTAGCTCACGGGAAATTTTCTTGATACTTACGGACCCGTACGCGGACATCCTGGTATCGTTTTTGTGATCACAGCGCGCACCAAGAGCCACATCCTCTTGGCTTTACTTCCATTCCATTAAATAATTAATTATACCATTGCATCGCATTACCAAATTTTCTAACACAGCAGACTAAGGTCATTAGTCCAATCCGGAGTCTGTAAACTCGGGATCCAGTGCTAGATACAAGAGCGGCGTATAAAGGCCAATGCTCCGTATAAAAGTCTCAGATAATATGTATATGTTATTATCATAGTGCTACAACGTTTTACTTACGTTCCTTATATTTCATATAAGATAGCACCATAGCCGCTAGTTCGTTTTATATATATAGGTTCATATATACGAACCAATACTGTTAACTCAACAACAGTAAATGATAAGCAGCTATAAATATACAGTTCATGCATATTAATTATCACATTCAGACAAACAATCTTATCACAGATCACACAACAACACAAGTTATATCAACCAAATCCGAGCCCAAGGAGCAACCTTAGGACAACTCGGATCAACCCCTTTACATACCGTTCACCTGCTGATGTATTACGGTGGAGTATGAATCAGCAAGATCCTATGCTCCGTGTAGTCCGCTAGCTCGTCGAGCGTCTTGTCAGAGGTACAATCTAAACGGTAATAAACTATAAGTCAGTCTCCATGACTAACTACATCCGGTATCTCCGAATAATAAGTAACCCCGACAGTTCACCCCTGTTTTCTACAGTTGTTCGTTACGGGTTTCTCTAAAACAGTCGGTTTTGTTACTTATAACGCGTACGTCATAATATTTCAACTGTTAAGTTTAATTCACTATTTCCTTTTTAATCTTATCCACCATCTAGTTTAGGTACGTAACCCATAGTTGCATGTATGCACGCATGATTATATTATATTATATTCTTTTTCTTATTGTATCATTTATTTTATTGTATTCTCTTTCGTATTGTTTTATTTTCCCACCATCCTTCATAATTCGACATGTTTGTATAATCCCTTTATCTTTAACAATAATATTTGCTTCCAAAACTCATAACTTATAGTTCGTAACTATATTTTTTTTAATACCACCACCATTAAATCATAGGATTTCCAACCAAAATATATATCCACCTTATATACATTACTCTTGTGTATGTATATATTTACCACGTAGGTAACTTCCATGAGTTTAATAAACTCTTATATTTTATGTTACTTTTTATCATCTTATATTAGATGATTATTCCCATTAGTTGTATCATATTGTACAACTTATATTAAGATGATTATCCTAACATAAGTAACATTTTATGTTGTATATTACAAACTCCTAAGGTTTATTCAATAAATACCTTAGCTTATAATCCCATTTTTTATAGTTTGTCACATTATTTTATGTGAGTACCCTTCCTTATATTAATTCCATTAAACCACCTTAATACCATATAATTGTCATACATTTATGACATTGTAGACCATAGTCTAAAATTCATTTTTCAACTCTTATTAATTCGGTATAGCCCTTGAATTTAATTTAAATTCCCTTTTGACCACATAACATCATGTAATGTTATACCAAAATACTAATACCATTTGATATGATATTTTTATTTCCTTTAACTTATAACCTATAGCTTTATAGAAAACTATTGTATATTGCCTCATAGGCATATACTAACCTTATACTTTTCCTTAAACCATAATTTCCTTTATTTACAAAATCCCCCCTTTCTTTTTACCATGTTATAATATACCATTTAATATACATTTCTAACTTATAAAAGAGTATAACCTATGGTTATTTTTTTGTAAATTCCGAACAGCCCTTGTGCTATTCTATAGTTGCCATTTGGCCCTATTTATAACATATAGTTCACTATATCATTAAACTATATTTTATACCATAACTTATTAAATCTCTAATAATTCTAAAATCACCAAATTCCACCAAGGGTTATAAATATCCTATTAACCCATATACTTTCAATATTTACCATTCCACCATCTATTTTTTCCAAAGTGTCATAATGACATTATAACTATTCTTATACATATATAGTTCATTTTAAATTCCAAAATCCACCAAATAAATTCCTAAAAATTCCTAATAGCCCATGGGTGTTTAAAATACCATTGACACCCTTTATTTTCGGTAAAACATATTACCACATATGTTATAAAAATATTACCTTAAGATACTTATCTTATTATAACACCTTAAATAAGTATTTAACTTATCTAATTTTGGTCAGAACCTATCATATGGTCAAGGTTGACCACCTTAATATTTCCTTGACCACCAATTCCTTATAATTACGGTTTGCACCCAAACTTTCTAGAATCACCATTTAACCCCAAAACTTTACAAATCTTATAAACTTTATTTAACTCCATTTTACCTCTCATTTTCGGCCTTATTATTCTAAAGCCCCCAAATTTAATTTAATTACACCTAATACCCCATTTATTTTCGGTAATGCATTTATACTACTTAAACTTAATTAAAAGCTTGTAAATGCATAAATAAAATGGCCTAAAATACATGGCCTTATTACAAACATTGGCTTGCAAAATAAATTACACATAAATGTCCCAAAATACATATAAATTCCCGGCCTCACCATAGAATTTTCATTTAATTACCAAACTTCCACATAATGTCTTAAATTTGACAATTATGCTTGTTTAATTAGTTATAAAATTTATTAAACCATTCCTTAAACATTTTAAGGTCAAACAAGACCTTATTTTAATCATTCACTCACGGCAATTGATATACACACACTTAAACTTGTGTTAATGTATCAAGTTAAGGTTTTAAGTGATTTATACCTTGATTTAGCTTAGGTAAAGCCTTGTTTGGGTTCGCCACCTTAAGGAGAAATTCACCACAGCTTGTTTTACATGTTTTCAAACAGAGAACAAGGCCTAGTTAGTCTCCAAGCAAGATCTAACCATAAGAAGTAATTTAATGTAAGATTTAAGGCAAAAATCACCTTAAGAATGCAAGGAGAGTTCAAGATGGTTTCGGCCTGAATCAAAACACACCACAAGGTGTTAGATCTACTATATTGACATAGGAAATAGCTAGATCACGACAAGATGCCTTGTTATTAGGTTTTACCTTGGAAAAATGCCTTAAAAGAGGGTATTTCCTTTGGATATCGGCCACCCTTGCTCCAAATGGCTAACCAACAGATTCCACATGAAAAGGAGAAGAAGATGAGACTATGACCAAAGTTTCACAGCCGAACTTGAAGGGAATCAAAAGTTATGAGCTTAAAGCATTTTACCTTAAATGGTCAAGACTTGAACTTCCCTCCTTAGATCTGGTTATGTACGAAAACAACACTTCCTTTAACCTCCAAATCACTCTGCATAGATGTATAGAAAGGTTGGAGTGTAGATCAATCAAAAAAGGAGAGAAAGATGAAGAAAATGAGCATTTTTATGCCTTAAGAGCTTACCTAGAGCTTGAGATCTCATCAATGGTGCTTGGGAACCTTACCTATGGTGGAGGGGAGCCAAAGAGAGCTCAAGGAGTGAGCCATCTCGACTGAAGAGGAAGGAATGAAGGGGAAAGACCTAATATTGCCTTAAAGCACCTTTTTGCATTTTTTTATGATTTCCTTGCTTTGATGACTCATCAAGTCTGATTGTAATTGATAATTGATGACTAATTTCGGTGGAGACAAGAAGGGGGCAGCCGTGTATGATTGAAGGGAGTGGGTGAATTATTTGATTCCAATTTGAATGAATAATGGACTAATATGTTACTTTAATCCATTATTGTAAGGTGAGTCACTCTCCTTGTCTTGTTCCTACATGGAGCACCGTAATGCAAGGGAAAGGAGGGGCAATTGAAGGCTCCAAAACCGGCTGGAATCACATGGGTGAGGTAAGTGGAACCCACCTTTTTGTTTTATAAGGTAAAGTTTGTTTTTTTGTTATTTTATGCAAAAGTAAAGTAGCTTATTTAATTGTCACATGTCTCTTGTCTCTTGGTCTGTTAAGAGACTTAATTATCTGATTTTATGTAGTCCATTTCGTGGTCAATGGTCAACATTGACCAACTTAGTCAATGTTGACCCAAACGGGCCCCACATTAGGGTTTTATTAATATTTTAATATTAAATTTGTAAAAATTCGTAAATTTCTGGAATTAAATTCCTAATATCATATAATATGATATTTTATTATATTTAAAGGTAATTATAACCTTTTAGCCCATTTAAAACCAATTTAGAAGACGATTACACAAAAACGTGCTTTAAGGAGTTTTAGTGCACATTTTGTGTCGCCAGGTGTTTCTGAGCTCTGTTTTCTTTGACAACGGTTTTGTTGTGTTCCTTACATGATATTTGATCATGGTATCCAATTTTATATCATTTAGAGGTCATTTGATTTTTAAGGTTTTCCTAGAGCACCTTTTTGCCCTTTTTGACCTTGAAGCAGGTAAATGCTTTTTCTTTGTGTTGGAGGGTTGTACAACGGTTATAATATGTTTAGTAATGTGTTAATATGCTTAGGACAAATTTTTAGGTCCTAAGTAGTTCATTTGGGTATTTGTTTACCCTTAACAGTCAAAGGGTGCAACATCTTGTTTTGTGTTGACCACTGTTGTTCTCAGTTGACTTTTAAGGCATGTTTAGGCCTTAATTAATGTAATTAAATATTTAATCCATGTTTAATAAGTTTGGGGTATTTCAATGCGTGCGCGAGATGGAGTAAAAGAACTAGACTTGAGCCACAACCCATAAGGAAACACAGTCCCTGCAACCTCAGATTTCCTCTAGCAATCACGCACAGAATGGTCAAAAAAACCACAGATGAAACATATAGTTGGCAAACGCTCATACGAAAGGGGTAAGACATGCAAGGTGCCTGCGATGGTGATAGAAACAAAACGGAGCAATGGCCGACAGAGATCAAGCAACACCTTAACTCGGAGATAGGGACCAGCAAAACGACTGTCATAATCAACATAATCTAGGAACTGGCCAATCCTGTTCCCAACCCTCTCAGCAAACATAATATTCAAGAAAGCCATCGGAACCTCATGAACTCGGACCCAAAACGGTACAAAACGGAAAGCATGAGCTTGAGGAGCAATGGAGCGATCTATATCAGAGAGAACGAGCAGGCACCCCTCAAAAGTCCATGGACCCCGACCAAGGATGTCATACTTCCGGTCCTCATCCGGAAACTCAAAGAGAAATATGCTAGACCCCAGTGGTCGTACAATCAACTGAGTTTGAAGCCGCCAGAGCTTAGAGAATGACATAGCCAAAGCTTTTACATCCACAGACTTAGTAATCAGTAGCTTACCAAGGAGGCAGCAGGAGAAGTTAGCACCGGACTCTGCATTAGCCACATCAGAAACATCAAGGGTTGCGCCCTCCGCCTCCGTCAGTGCCAGATTAGCGTACTGGTGTGCAATATCATCCATACCAGTCGAGGAAGTTGCCATACTGTCAGTGGAAAGTTTGGCGAAGGAAAAAAGCAACCGAAGGAGAGAACTGGGTGTAGTGCGATGGAGAGAAGCACGAAGAGGCAAAGGAAGTCGGGGAGTTCGAGCATGCAGAAAAGCGAAAAGCACAGAGGTTTTTGAAAGGTGAAGAAGGCGAAACGACGGCGGGGGACTTGATTTGCATGTAGGGGATGAAAAAACGTGGCGTTGGTATTGATTCACCGCGAGTATAATCGGGCAATCAGTCAGGAACAATTTGACTGGTGGCAAGTGCTGGATTGAGGTAGAAGGAACTGACCAATGCATGGCTCTGTGCTATGGAAAAAACGAAACCCTAGCCTGGGACGGGAGGTTACCACGGAAGGGGGAAACCTATCACTTTTTCGCAATTCCTTTTTTTTCTTCATTGATGTGAACCTATTGATAAACAATGATACCTCATTTCACCGACTTCCGACTTGGGAATTCCCGTTCATGATCAAAGCAGAAAAAGGTATTGTTTTTTTTTACTTCCTTCACCGGATGGGGATAAACACTAGCAAGTAATACTAATCTTTCTCTTTTTGTTGAAATGCTTAATAAGAAGTGTAACCTCTTTGATAGCGTTCTCATGATAAGACAATTCAGTCCAACCTCTGTTTCATATAACTTGGATATGTTGCTGCCTGTAAAATAAAATGAACAAAAGAATGGATTACTAACGTCAGTCTGTGTGGGTTTCAAAGTTTAGTCGACACATTCCTCATTTCTAGCGCTTATTATTTTGATCCATGTGTGTTGATTTCATTATTAAGTTCATGTTGTTTCTAATTACCTGTTCATCGGGCCTTCACCCCCTTTCCGGTCTTGGGAATTAGGGCCCATGCTGTATCAATCCTTCATGCCACACTTTATTTACCCTCGATTGCTTATTAATTTTGTGAGTTTCTGTCAATATGATTTGCCCTTACTAATGGCGGGTCCATGGGTGTAACTGGTGATTTGATACTCAATTTCATGTTGTTTCGTGCACTACTTATCTAATCAGCTTTACTCCTTACACCACGGTTTTGTGCTTTGATCGAGGTGCAATCTACTCAAGATCGGGACTGAGCTCGAGTACGGGCTGGACTTTGCTTATTTCTTGGGCTCATGGAGTTTTAGGCTTAATATAATCACACTATGGACATGTTGATCACACATAGCCGAGACAGGGATTATGAGCTCTTTCCTTTGGGATTTCCTTTTCTTGATTGAATGATAAACCGGGGGGAGGCCACCCCGTCGGTTAGTTTTCTATCACCTGCAACTTCTCTTGTTTATGATCAATTATCGGCTTCATTTTGTATTATTGTTTTCATCTCCTTGCGCATGAATTTGGTTTGGAAGTTGATTCGGACATAGTTTTAATCCAAACTTCACTTGAGACTAACCCGTTTAATTGCTAAGGATTGTTTCATTCTGCTAGTCTCGATGATGTTTTGGCATATATATATCTTCGATTTTATGATTGTTCTGCTTTGCCTTTGCCTTTGTTTTTGCTTTTGTTATTTTCACTTCAAACTATTAATTGATCTTACAGGTGACCTTAGATAGCCCATAGGTCACCCCTTTGTAGAAAAGCTTTAGGGTGGGGTATCCTCCATGAATACGGGTCCTAGACACGACCCATTTGAGGAATACCTATTTTCCTTGAAATTTTCCAAATCATCCATAATGTAAAAATAAAATGCACAATCAATTATTCAATTCAAAAATAAAAAAAATAAAATCTTCAGAATATGTCAAAAATCAAATCCATAAAATGAGTCTCAAATCAGCCCAATAACAACCCACTTCCTAACCCATTTTTTGAGGCCCATTTCTGATCCGGCCCAATGTGTATTTCCTTAAAAAAGACCAAAAGCCCAATCGGACCAAAAGCCCAAATTGGGCCTAATTCAGCCCACATCAAAAAGCCCACTTCGACCTGACCCACTTCGACTCGACCCATTTTGACTTGGCCCAACTTCACAAAATTTTGCCCATCAAACCCATTTCGAGGCCCAAACCCACATCAAGGCCCAAGCCCATTTCGAGACCCAAGCCCGTTTCAAGGCCCAAACCCATTTCAAGGCCCAAGCCCATTTCGAGGCCCAAGCCCATTTCGAGGCACAAGCCCATTTCAAGGCCCAAACCCATTTCGAGGCCCAAACTCATTTCAAGGCCCAAACCCATTTTAGCCCAAAAGCCCAAACGAAGCCCAAATTTTGACCGACTGATTGTTGATCTTGACCGAATGATGACCTTGACCCAACTTTGACCTGGCCCGTTTTCTAAGCCCGATTCAATTCAATTCGAAGTTCTTTTCATTCCCAATTGAATTCAACTTCATTTCAATCCCAAATAATTCCAAACATCATAAATCTCAAACTCCTTGAAACTTCAAACTCCTTGAAACTTCAAACTCTTTTGAACTCAAGCATCTTGAATCTCTAAAAGTCTCAGCAGCTCCGCAGACTCAAGCGTCTCAGCAGCTCAACAGACTTGAAGGTCTCAACAACTCAACAGACTCGAAGTGTCTCAGCAGCTCAACAGACTTGAACGTCTCAACAACTCAACAGACTCGATCATCTCAACAGCTCAGCAGACTCGAACGTCTCAGTAGCTTAACAGACTCGACCGTCTCAGCAGCTTAACAGACTCGACCATCTCAACAGCTCAGCAGACTCGAACGTCTCAGCAGCTTAATAGACTCGACCGTCTCAGCAGCTCAACAGACTCGACCGTCTCAATAGCTCAACACACTCGAATGTCTCCGCAGTTCAATAGATTCGAACATCTCAATAGACTCATCAAATTCAAACACTTCAAAAACCCTCAGCTCCTCAAAAAGCCAAATCCTTTGAAATTTGATAATCCTTTCAAGCCTCAAACGTCTCACAGACCTGAGCGTCTCACAGACATCACCCTTTTAAGACTTCAAATATCTCACAGAGTCAAGCACCTCAAACTCCAAAACAAACTCGACAATCCGTCAAGCCCCACGAAATGACCACAAAACCCCTTTGATCCTTCAAATACCCAAAAGGCCAAAATCCCAATTCCTTCAAAAACCCCAAAATCTCCAAAAAAACCTGAAAACACTGAACTACGTAAGGTCTGATCTCAACAGGGAGTTGAGTACGTAGGCAACCCACACAGGGTGCGACCCCACATCAATCAAAATGCCATTTTCACTCGGCCATCTCACCTCCGAACAACCCCGTATCGTCTCATAGATCCGAGCGTCTCACAGACTTTGTCATCCCAATGACTTGAATGTCTCACAGACCTGAACATCTCACAGACCTGAGCGTCTCACAGATTCAAGCGTCTCACAGACTTCGACATCTAAAGATTTCAAACGTCTCATAGACCCGAGCGTCTCACAGACTACCCCCTCAAATCCAAAACTTCAAACATCTCCAAAACGCTGAACTACGTAAGGTCTGATCTCAACAGGGAGTTGAGTACGTGGGCAGCCCATCAAGGGTGCGACCCCATTCCAATCAATAAACCCATTCCCCAAACTCTAAGACGGTATTCATGTCTTTGGAACATTCAAATCCCCTCTGACTCCCACAAACCCTCAACTTCTTCAACTCTCAAAATCAGACTTATAGGCTTTCATTCCATAGTCATCCGAATTCATCAATTCTTCTTTCTAGAGCTAGCTTGGCATAAAGGCTCGCCTCATACACTCGTTTTCTCTCCTTCTGTCCTAATCCTATCCTTGGCTCTTAAATGAATCTCTCTAAAAAGGTTTTGAAAGAAGGTAATCCCGACAATTAGAGACCGAGGTTTCCTCGGGCACCAATCCGAAGTCGTGGTCGTGGTCGTGGTCGTTGCCACTCTAAGGGGTGTAACCCAGTGCGAACCCACACAGAATCTCTGGTATGACCAGATAAGTCCTATCCATAGGCAACAAATCACAGAGTCAATTAACGGTTCTTAGATTCCTCGTTTCTTTCCTTCCTAGTATTCTTAGGTCAAACTAGGTGGCGACTCTGGTCAATTTCCGCCTCTAAGGCATAAGTCCGCGTGGGGCCCATTGAGAGCGGGTGTAGTGCACACTTGCACTCTCCCTTATGCCTTCTGGGAAAGACGGACGATAAAGTAGGTATTTGAGGGCTGCCATGAATAACGGGTTTTCACCCTCCACAGAATGGCATTTTTCTAGGATCTCGACTTTTCAGTCAGACCATATTTAAATAGACCCCCCTCATACTGAAAAATCACCCTCCACACTTTCCTGATTAACTAAAACAAACACCTCCTAATTACTAAAGAGTTTCAGTTAAATTCTTTTTGAAGTTAATAATTAAGTTTGTAACCGCACCGCCATAGATGCGGTACAATAAATTTGATGTTCTTCACAACTTCCTTCATAAGTGTAGTTAAATAAGTTGAAAGGGCGGGTCTAATGAAAATAAAAATGGTATATTGTGATGGTTATAGTCTTCTGCATTTAATAGTATTATACATGAAACATTATTTTATCAATTAAGTAAAGTTTTTCTAGTAACAGTTCATATATATAACTATATCGATGATCGTTGTATGATAGACAAAACTTTTGACCTAGCGCGGTAGGGTAGGATCTCAAGGAGCGACCGGGAAGACTCACTGGCGCTAGCTATTCAAATTGAACGCAAAATAATGAACATATTTACATTTCAGGGTTTCTCTGCTATACAGCAAATGGAGACCCCAGCACAACAACATCTAAATGAATTCTGCTATAGATCTTGAAATCACTCATATATGTATTGTTAATTGAGTAATTAAGTAGTCTAGCTAGTCGGCCTCGGTGATGTCCACTCCAAACAATCTGATAGTTCTTCGGACATGAATCACAAAAGGACCATCCACAGCCGCACTAGAATCCACATAATTCTTGGAGTAGATAATGACCTTATCCTTAACCTTGAGCTTTTTATACCCTGTAAAGTTTTGCCATCCGCAGCCAAAGAGGAGTGGTTCGAACTTATCTGGATGGTTCTCCATGTAGCACTGGAACGACCAGACATCTTTCTCCTCATCCTCCACGGGAATGTCAGCGTAGATATGGTTCGACTGTGTGATCATCAAGAGGGTGATTCGGAAGAGATGGACGAGAGATTCAGTTTCCAGAGCTATTCCCTTTGTGATATCAGTTTCCACTAATTTCTTCTCAAAAATCTTGCGGAGAGAGGTTGGTGTGTGATCATTGGTGGCCATCACATTAATGGATTGAGATCGATCATCAAGGTGTCTGTCAGTTTGGCTGTGATGTGAGGGAGAGCAGCAGGCCGCGCGCGGGTATTTTATCGCCCCCAAAAAAAATGTAGCTATAGATAGCTACATGTATATTTGGTCATTGAAAACTGTACATGTGATCGTTCAAAACTGTACGGATGTATATGTATATGTATACAGTGAATTGTGATATTTTTGAATTTGTACTAAATGTACATACTAACTTTATAAACTGTACAACAAACTTATAAAACATATACATTTACTCTACACAAACTGTACCATGAAAAATGTAGCCAAAGATGACTACATATGGTTGTAGCTAAGAGTCATTGATTTTATCGACTTTCGGTTTATGTAATCAATTCGACTGGTTCGATCGAATGTCCTCAACTTTGGTCGTTTTCGGTCGTATTAATTTCGGTCTGTTACGATTCTTTTTTTTTCAAAAATAATTGGATCATTATCTTTTTATTTTTTTTTTCATTAGGATCCTCACCGATCATATATATTCTCTCCATCCAGTATTATGCTATTTTTTTTATCGCTCGTCATTTTAATATTTATAAATAAAACATTAGCGTTCTTTTTATTTATCTACGTTTAAGTTAGATATTTATACAGTAAACTATTAGTAAAAGTAAAACAAAATAATAACTAAACACTTAATGCAATTACTAAAAGAAATACTTTTTGATTACTATATCGGCACCTTAGAAATTAGTTTAAGTTTGATGTTAACATAGTAGTAATAGTTAGCGTAATCTCGAGAAATACTGTTATTTACTAGGGATGACAATGGGTCCGCGGGTATCCGTTTCACCCGGCCACCCGACCCACTAAACCGGGTGAAAACCCGCAAACAACGGGTGAAAAACGGGTGACGGGTGAAACAGGTGTGGGTGCGGGTTGGGTGATGGGTGAACATTTTTCACCCATCACCTTACCCGTTCAACCCGACCCACTCATCCACATAAATATAATAAATATATATTATTATATTAAGTTGTTAACTACTTTCCATTGTCCATCACTATGGTAATTTTGCAACCCTAACTAGTGAACAAGGAATATTCATGTTTTGTGTGACTGCCCCATTCTTTATTTTCATCACTCGGTAATTTCACAACCCTAACATACATGCCCGACGCAGTTTTAAATTCTTTTCACTGAAGGTAATTTTGCAACCCTAACTGGCGAACATGGAACATAGATGTTACGCGCCTCTATTTTCTCTCTTCACTAAAGTTAATTTTACAACCTAGCCGTGAACATGGAAGATACATGCTCTGCGCCTCTATTTTCTCTCTTCACTCTCGGTAATTTTACAACCTTAGCTGAAGAACAAGGAACTTATATGCTCTACGCAATGTTTCATTCTCTTCACTAAAGCCTGGAGGTAATTTTGCAACCCTAACCGGCAAACATGGAACATATATACTCCGCGCCTCTATTTTCTCTCTTCACTCATGGTAATTTTGCAACCCTAACTAACTAACATGGAACGTACATGCTCTACGCAATTTTTCATTCTCTTCTCCGAAGGTAATTTTGCAACCCTAACCAGCGAACATGGAACATACATGCTCTGCGTCTCTATTTTCTCTCTTCACTCACATTAATTTTGCAAACCTAACTGGCGCCGAACAAGGAAAAAGAAAAAACAAACGGGTAAACGGGTTCACCCGTTTCACCCGCGGGTGATGAGTGATACATAACGAGTGACGGGTCGGGTATGGGTGAAGCGGGTGAAGTCGGGTGACGGGTGCGGGTGATGGTCCACCCGACCCAAACCCGACCCATTGCCATCCCTATTATATGAAATTTAATTTTTTTGAGCATTTTATTTAAGTTTCAAATTCAAACAAAACTTTGACTATATATCCTAAGGTTATTAGGGCATATGGTGTGAGGGTAAAAATGAGGAATCTGACTGAGGGGCATCTCGTAATAAAATTGAATTTTCAGGGGTATATCATAATGAAATGAAACCTCAGGGGTATATCATAAAAAAATGAAACCTCAGGGGTATCTTGTAGTAAAAATGAAACCTCGGGGGTATCTTGTGAAATTCGCTCAAACCTCAGGGGTATATAGTGAAATTTCCCTTTTTTTTTTGATAATTTTTGGCTTAAAGCCATTTTATTAAATAAAATCCTGGACAACCAGGTGGATGGGTGTGAAGTGGGCCTCATTAAAACCTCCTTAGGCAAAACCCCATGGGAAAAAGGCCCAAGGAGGAAAAAGAGTACCCCCATCTAAGTACAGCCCTATTGTCTTACAACCAAACCTAGAGCAAGAGCAAACAAAAAAACACACACGGACACCAGCAGTTAGGTAGTAGCATGTTACTACTCCAAGCCTTTCACAAAAAGGACAACCTCATAATATCACTACAAATTTTTTTTTTTGATCGGTGGGCTACTCAGAGTAGCATAAACGTCACATGGGTCCTGCCCAGTTGTGCTGTTACATGAATTCAGCATACAGATACCAGCAGAATATCAAAACAAAACAAACTATCTATTCCTTAGTTGACAGAATCAAAAATAATCTTTGAAGCCAGAGCAAAATGCCATCGAATTGACAGAGCCTGGTGCTGATAAGTCTTTCAAGAAAGATGAACCTACAAACGTTCCACAAGGGAGAGGGAAATCATTGCTCGCTCACACTACTCAATCTATAGGATCCATTCGCAGTGTTCACATAATTAAAACTCATACACGGGTTCCCTTGACTTACAATAGTGTGTGTGAGTGACATCAAAATAAAGGAGTTTGCAACTGTTGGTAAGGATCCCGGCTAGCCGCAAACTCTTCACTTGACCAGAAGTTACGAAAAAAAAAGAGGCCAGAACCAATTAGTAAGTACTGGGATTCCCTAAATTTAGAATTAATTTGTCAACACTCCCCATAACAGTACTTATAGAAAAAAGATCTTATTGAAGAATTTGATAGTAGCATTGATCTTTACAATCTTGAAATGTCATCTGAATAAAGTTGAACTTTTTTAAGCATTTGGTTAGCCACCAATATTAATGAAATGCCCGGTGTATCTAGAAATCAATGCTTCACTCTAGAGATGATTTGTGGAGCCAATCTTATGGAACTACGTACCTATGATGTCACTTCCATCCTCCAATTCCAATCCTTACTTACCTATCCCCTCCTCAATCACTTATAATTAGCTCCCCCACCTCACCTTTCCGCTGGTACTTGGAAAACTTACAGTACCTTCAAAACCAAGTTCGTATTTTGGATCATCATATGAGGCGTTTAAAATTGTCGATAAGCATTAATTGGTCTTGGGGCATTAATACACTTGCTTGTTGACTCTATATATGAGTTTGTTGGAAAAATACGGTGCGAGATGGAGACAAGAAAGATAAACAAAAGAGACCCAAAAAATCGATGGAGATGACACACGATATTTTAACGAGGAAAACCCCTTGAATGTAGGGTAAAAACCTCGGGATCGAAAGCACCGATCCAAACCTTCCACTATAACAATAATGGGATTACAATGGTGATCTTCTTCGAATAAATATAGAAGGCTCTAGCTCTCAAATTTTGTAGAAATAACAAAAAAGGGAACAAACAAGAATTAGAAAAAGAAGCTATAAACTCTTTCTTTTTCCTCTTTGTTTTTCCTCTCCTTTTACTCTCTTTGCACACTTGTGCAGCTTGTTTGATCCTCTCCTCAAGTTCTAAATGCTTGAACTTGGATGATGAAAAACAACTCAAGTTATGTGGGTATTTATAGGAAATGAAGTGTGGTAGTGAAGCATTAAGTTCAATGTGAAATGAACTTACCAAAGTCATAATAAGTGTACCACCTACCTTGAATTACATGTGCTTGATTAAATTTTCAACCTTGGTAGGCTACCAACTAGGAGGAAGTTTAACAAATCTCCCCCTCCGACGAGTTGGGGAGCCATCACTCCAGCTCCATGGCAGCATCTTTCAAACTTAGTGACCGGAATGACCTTGGTCATCATGTCGGACCAGTTATCATCGGTGTGAACCTTCTCTAGATAGACTAGCTTCTTCTCAATCACATCCCGGATCCAATGATATCGAACTTCAATATGTTTGTCCGAGAATGATAACTTGGATTCTTAGCTAGGTGAATAGCGCTTTGGTTATCACATCGAAGCTCATAGCGTTCTTGCTCATGGCCAAGTTCTTGCATGAAACCCTGCATCCATAACATCTCTTTGCACGCTTCTGTAGCGGCAATGTACTCTGCTCTCGGTGGTTGATAAAGCAACACATTTCTGAAGTCTCGACTGCCATGAAACAGCTCCCCCTGCAAAGGTAATCAGATAACCTGAGGTAGACTTCCGTGAGTCAACATCACCGGCGAGATCTGCATCTGTGTACCCTTCTAACACAGGTTCTCCTCTTCCGAAGCACAAACACCTCTTGGTAGTGCCTCGAAGATATCTAAAGATCCACTTGACCGCATTCCAATGCTCTTTGTCGGAATTAGATAGAAACCTACTAACAACTCCGACTGCATGAGCTAGGTCGGGACGTGTGCACACCATGGCATACATGAGACTACCCACCGCTGATGAATAGGGCACCTTCTCTATATCATCATCTCCTGCTGATGATCTCTGACTCGAACTTAACTTGAAGTGAGGAGCTAATGGCGTGCTTACTGGTTTTGATTTCTCCATGTTGAATCTTTCAAGAACCTTCTCTACATACTGTTCTTGAGATAACCACAATAACTTCTTTGACCGATCTCGAGTGATTGCCATGCCTAATATCTTCTTTGCTGGTCCTAAATCTTTCATAGCAAAGGATCCACTAAGCGCCTTCTTCAGGGCTGCTATTTTGGTTGCATCCTGGCCAATCACGAGCATATCATCTACATAAAGAAGTAGAATGATGAAGTCACCAGTTGAGTACTTCTTCATGAACACACAGTGATCAGTGACTGTCTTCTTGAAATTGTGTTTGATCATGAAAGACTCAAACTTTTTGTACCACTGTCTCGGTGCTTGTTTCAAGCCATAAAGGCTCTTGTTAAGCTTGCATACCAAATGTTCTTTCCCAGGGACTTCAAAACCTTCTGGTTGATCCATGTATATCTCTTCCTCTAAATCACCATGAAGGAACGCCGTCTTCACATCCATCTGCTCAATCTCCAGGTCCAAGCAAGCAGCTAGGCCGAGTACAACTCGAATAGATGAATGTTTTACCACTGGAGAGAATATCTCCTCGAAGTCTATTCCTTTCTTCTGGCTGAATCCTTTCACAACTAGCCTGGCTTTATCTTGGTTTTGAACCGTTATCTTCCGTCTTCAAGCGGTACACCCATCTATTTTTCAACGCTCGTCTGCCTTTGGGTAACTCTACCAGATCATACGTCTGATTCTCATGCAAGGATTGCATTTCCTCTTGCATGGCTTCCATCCAATCAGTGTTATGATCATCAGTAATGCCTCTTCAAAATTCTGGCTCACCTTCATCTGTGAATGCAGTATACTCATCAGATGGATATCTTGAGGTAGGTTGCTTCTGTCTAGTAGATCGTCTTAACTGAGGCTCCTCATGAAGGCGTGCTCGGTAGGTACTTCATGGGTTTGTGTTGGCTCAGTTTCATCATCAACACCATGTTCTACTGGTGGAGTCTCTTGATCATCGTTGGCATTGACATCTCCTAGTGCACCTTGATCATGGCTATGAACTACTGGTACAGGATCTTGGTTGGGGATAATGATGCTTGTGGCTTTGATGGGTTGCTCTCGATCCTTGGTTGTTTGATCTTCGAAGAAGACTACATCTCTACTTCTGACAATCTTCTTATCTTAGGATCCCATAGCCGATAACCCATCTCATCCTTTGGTGAACCAAGGTAGATACATTCCTTGGTCTTAGCATCCAACTTTGAGCGTTCATCTCTTGGAATGTGGACGAATGCTCGACACCCAAACACCTTGAAAGTGTTGTAGTTGACCTTCTTCCCAGACCATATCTCCTCTGGAATCTCTCCGGACAATGGAACTGATGGTGAGCAGTTGATGATGTCTACTGCCGTCTTTACTGCTTCACCCCAGAAGTACTTGGCCAGTTTGGCATGTGACAACATACATCGAACTCTTTCAACAATAGTTCGGTTCATACGCTCTGCTAAACCATTCAATTGTGGAGTCTTTGGTGGTGTCTTCTCAAGCCTAATACCTAGGCTCCTACAAAAAGTGTCAAAAGGGCCACGATATTCTCCCCCGTTGTCGGCACGAACACACTTCAACTTTTTACCGGTCTCACGCTCCACTTTGGCATGAAACTCCTTGAAGGTCAAGTACCTGATCCTTCGATTTCAATAGGTATAACCATACTTTTCTTGAGTGGTCATCAATGAAGGTGACAAAATATAATGCACCACCCAAAGATTTCTCTGTCATAGAGCACACATCAGTGTGCACTAATTCCAGTATACTTCTTCTCCTACTTGGTCGGTAGGAAGTGTGGAAAGCAACTCTATTTTGTTTTCCAGCCAAACAGTCGGTGCATGGCTTTAGAGTTTCACCTTTAACGTTGGGAAGTAGTTGCTTGCGGGCAAGGATTTGCAATCCCTTCTCACCCATATGGCCGAGTCGCCGGTGCCATAACTCCAAATCTGCACCACTACGAGCTACATTAATCTCCCCCTTGCTCGGTTTACCATGCATTATGTAAAGAGAGCCTTGTTTTTGTACACGAGCAAATATCATATTTCCCATAGCAAGCTTCCACTTTCCACCTCCGAAGTTGCTGGTCATATCGGCATCGTCAAGTTTACCGACTGACATGAGATTTAGACGCATGTCAGGGACATGTCTAACATCCTTCAATATCAATTTGCAGCCTGTGTTTGTCATCATCTCGACATCTCCTTTGCCAATGATCTTGCTTCTTCCTTCATTTCCCATCTTCACAATTCCAAAGTCACTACTTTGGTAGTTTGAGAATAGATCTCGATTTGGGGAAACATGAAAGGATGCTCCAGAGTCAATGACCCATGAACAATCACCAAGAGCTAAATTTAGTGACTCGTCAATTTTGGTGATGAAGACCTCTCCATCATCCTTTGAAGCCACAGCTGTTGTTGATCTTTGTTCGGCTTGATCTTGATTGGTACTGCCTTGCTTTCTGGTCTCGAATGAACTTACGACATTCGGATTTCTTGTGGCCCGGTTTGCCACAATAATAACATGTGAATCGGCTTCTTGACTTAGATCTCCCCCTGAATCGATCGCCCTTATGTCCGCGACCTTTATTCCGTTGCTCATTTCTTCCACGATTTTCAGCAACGTTCGCCTCTGTCTGTATTGTGGAGAAACCACGTTCTTTTCTCCTAGCCTCTTCATTAAGAAGGCTATCGGTGACCGTGTCCAAGGTAATTTTACCTTCAGGGGCTGAATTGCTGAGAGTGACCACCAAGGTATCCCAGCTCTCTGGAAGAGAACTGAGAAGTAACAATGCTTGCAGCTCTTCATCGATCGTCATTGACACCTTCTAACTTGTTGACGAGCCCTTTGAAGTTGTTCAAATGCTCGATCATGCTTTGGCCATCTTTGTATTCAAGCTTTACTAGTTGTCTGACTAGAAAAGCCTTATTGCGTGGCGTTTTCTTTTGTATCATCGTCTCAAGTTTCTCCCATAACTCATAAGCATTAGTGTAGGAAGAAACATGCTCGAATAAACTTTTGTCGATGAATTTTCTGATGAGAGCCACCGCCTTCCAGTTTAGTAGTTTCCACTCCTCATCAGTTTTGGCTCCGGTCTTCTCTTTCTTCAAGATCGGCTCATGTAGATCTTTGCAGTACAAGTGGTCCTCCATCATGGGCTTCCAATAGGAGAAGTTGTCTGCCGTTAGTTTGAACATATCTCCATCATGGGCAACAACGTTTTCTTTCTCCATCTCGTTTTGCGGAATCTCGACCAAAACTTTCTTTTCTGATGTGGAAGATCAGCTTAGCTGCAACCACAGAGCATACTAAGAGAGTCTGGCTCTGATACCAGTCTGTTGGGAAAAATACGGTGCGAGATGGAGACAAGAAAGATAAACAAAAGAGACCCGAAAAATCGATGGAGATGACACACGATATTTTAACGAGGAAAACCCCTTGAATGTAGGGTAAAAACCTCGGGATCGAAAGCACCGATCCAAACCTTCCACTATAACAATAATGGGATTACAATGGTGATCTTCTTCGAATAAATATCGAAGGCTCTAGCTCTCAAATTTTGTAGAAATAACAAAAAGGGAACAAACAAGAATTAGAAAAAGAAGCTATAAACTCTTTCTTTTTCCTCTTTGTTTTTCCTCTCCTTTTACTCTCTTTGCACACTTGTGCAGCTTGTTTGATCCTCTCCTCAAGTTCTAAATGCTTGAACTTGGATGATGGAAAAACAACTCATGTTATGTGGGTATTTATAGGAAATGAAGTGTGGCAGTGAAGCATTAAGTTCAATGTGAAATGAACTTACCAAAGTCATAATAAGTGTACCACCTACCTTGAATTACATGTGCTTGATTAAATTTTCAACCTTGGTAGGCTACCAACTAGGAGGAAGTTTCCAACAGAGTTTGCTAAAAAAGATTAACGGTAATCTTTTCTTCTGTTGCAAGTATTCTTTGTACCATCTGATGATGGATATTGGTTAGGGATCCGTACTAATAGATTAAGCCTTTGTAGTCGCCTCAATTAAATTTCCCCCAGTAAAAGAGGCCCTGGGTGGCATATTGTCTTATAGAATTGTGTCATCACCTTTGCAGTGATTTGAATAAAACTATACAAAAGGACCATTTCAAACTAGATTCGAAATTTCTCTAAGATTATTTTTGATATTAAATTTTCCATCTACTCCCTCATCTTGATCAGACTTGGCACTAATACACCTGAATGTAGATGCCTAAAGGGATATTCTTAGCCAATAGGAGTTGGGCAGGGCCCGCTATTAGTTATATTATATGATTAACTTTACCTCCCCCGATCATGAAGAACTATTAGTAGTGAGTACGTCATTTAAACTACTCTTATTAGATATAAATAGCACATCCAAGGTTCATTCCCATTTTTGTTATAAAAAGACGTCATTTCCATAGGATTTCATATCGTTTTTTTTTTTTTAGAAAGAGTTTACTAACCAATTTATTATCATAGTTATTGACTTCCATTCGAGTCTCATTATTTGGTTTTGATATCTACTGGAATTCAAAGGGAATCACGCTTAACCATTAATTACGTAATCCCATACGTGATCAATGTCATCTGATATGAACATTTAAGTGGTTATTTTTTATTGTTTTCCTGGTCGATATATCATGCAATTAATCATACTTGGCTAGTGATGGTAACTTGAATTACTAAAGAGTTTCAGTTAGATTCTTTTTGAAGTTAATAATCTTGATTAAGTTTGTAACCGCACCGCCATAAATGCGGTAAAAAAATAATAAATGCGGTACAATAAATTTGATAGTTCTTCACAACTTCCTTCATAAGTGTAGTTAAATAAGTTGAAAGGGCGGGTCTAATGAAAATAAAAATGGTATATCTTGATGTTTATAGTCTTCTGCATTTAATAGTATATTATACCTGAAACATTATTTTATCAATTAAGTAAATTTTTCTGTAACAGTTCATATATATAACTATATCGATGATCGTTGTATGATAGACAAAACTTTTTACCTAGAGCGCGGTAGGTAGGGTAGGATCTCAAGGAGCGACCGGGAAGACTGACTGGCGCTAGCTAATCAAATTGAACGCAAAACAATGAACATACTTACTTTTCAGGGTTTCTCTGCTATACAGCAAAGGAGACCTCAACACAACAACAACATCTAAATGAATTCTGCTATAGATCTTGAAATCACTCATATATGTATTGTTAATTGTGTAATTAAGTAGTCTAGCTAATCGACCTCGTCCACTCCAAACAATCTGATAGTTCTTCGGACATGAATCACAAAAGGAACATGATCAGTTTGATCATCAACAGCCGGACTAGAAGTCCCTACTGGAGCATAATTCTTGGAGTAGAAAATGACCTTATCCTTAACCTTGAGCTTTTTATACCTTGCAAAGTTTTGCCGGAAAATTTCCCGGGAACGAGCATTTCCCCAACTCATTTCCCATCCCCGGTTGCTATTGTGTGAATTGCCGTAGAACGAGTTTTTTTTTTGTCTGTACAGAAACCGATAACGGCAATGGCGGCTTCCAGATGCCGATAACACGGTTATCGGTTTCTTCACAAATCAAAATTCGACCGTTGGAGGACTTGCAAAGAAGCCGATAATACTATTATCGGCTTCTAGATGCCGATAATATCATTATCGGCTTCCAGATGCCGATAATATCATTATCGGCTTCCAGATGCCGATAATATCATTATCGGCTTCTAGATGCCGATAATATCATTATCGGCTTCCAGATGCCGATAATATCATTATCGGCTTCCAGATGCCGATAATATCATTATCGGCTTCTTTGCAAGTCCTCCAACGGTCGAATTTTAACGGCTAGTGTTGTATAGACTACAAATAAGTTATTTTCTCCCAACATTTGGTTGTTGCTTCCTATTTTCTTCTCTAGCAGAATCAAAATTTGTTGTTCAGTCCACACAATTTCACACTCTACACTCTTCCCTGTGGGTTATAGATATTTGAAATGGATATTCCATGTACTCTTTATCTCAATGCAGAGCTCAAATACAATCCAGATGGTATATGAAATGGTATAAATCCCTAGGTTCCTAAGCAGTCTTCTCTCGCAATTCCTCAATCAGGGTCCTAATCTATCATCAAGCTCTTCAAGTTCTATCGAGTTACCTTGTTACCGAAAAAAGGGGTGAGAGAGAAAGAAAGAGGGATTCGTGACAGCGCAATGCAATAGTGAGGATTCTCGGGTACTGTTCGCGTGCCTTTTATTGAGGGGGTGAACCCCTATTTATAGTGTTTATCACTGGCCTTTTAGCCCGTTACATTGTGCCAGGTTGGCACATAAATATCTTGGCGAGCCTAAAATATCTGATAAATATCTTACCCTAATTTCCCTATCTTTTGGTCGCTACCCGTACTTGTTTTGCCCTCTTATGGGCCGGTCACAGGCGACCGGTCGTATCCGTGCTATATTTGGTGTATTTGGTGCCTGGTCACAAACGACCGGGCGCCTTCTATACTATATCTCGTACTCCTGGCGACTGGTCGTAAATGACCGATCGAAATGCTTCCTATGGCGACCGGTCACAGGCGACCGGTCGCTGCTTGCGGCCTACCTGGGCCTGGACGGGGACGCCCGGTCGTTGCCTTGGCCTCCCTTTTCCCTGCTCTTTGCTCTGTTGGGTTGTTGCTCTCTTTTTGGGTCTTCTGGGCGTATTTTCCCCTCTTCAGTATATATTTTCATATTCATCCTCATTGGTCTAAATTCATCGACACTCAAATTTCCGAGCATTCCACATTTCAATCCTTCAAAGATAATGTCAAAAATCTTGTCGACTTGGAGTTGGGGGGAGATTATGTTATCACCGACATGGTTTACAGGAAGTTACAGAATAAATATCCATCTTGTTCCTACCTTCCACTCAAAATTAATAGCGATTCTCGGTTGAAGCTGATGATATCAAACTTCATCAAGAATTCAAATTTGCTGAACAATGTGGCTGTGCTAATTGAGTTCGAGCATGCAACTACACCTTCTCCGGAGGAAGACATGAAACAGACGATGATTTTTCCGAGCATCAGCATGCCGAAGATGAAAATCTGCAGAGTTCGGATGATTCTGAGATGGAGCCTGCAGATTTACGGATGACGATGACATAGTTGATGAAGCTGGGCCCTCCACACCGTACACTCCTTCAGCGCCGTACTCATCGCAGTGGATTTACAGGCCATAAGCCAGATACCATCAGACATTGATTGACGTGGTTTGCCATACTGGAGGCCAGGTCAGGAGTTCGTCGTGGGGCAAGAATTTTCTGATAAAAATGTTCTTGTGACTGCAGTAAAACAGTATCACTTGGAGAGAAACGTAGATTTTGCTGCCCCCGAGAATAACAGGAGAATTTACACCCTAAGGTGCCAACAAGGGTGCAGTTTCAGATTTCGAGCTGCGTTGTTGAAGAATTCCATTGAATGACGACTACGGAAATTCAGTCCTCACACATGCGCTCCTGTCCTAGATGAGGGTAATGATCGTTTCTTGACTTACAATTTCATTGCTGAAGTCATGATACCAAGGGTCAAAGAGAACCCCGCACTACAAGTGAAGACTGTGATTCAACTAATCCGTTCAGAATATAAAAGGAAGATCAACTACAAGAAAGCTTGGTTAGGCCGTGCTGAAGCGATAAGAAGGGTCTACGGTGATTGGGAACAATCATTTACTGAATTACCCAGGTATCTCATAAGTATCAAACATTTTATACCTATTCGTATATCGACCTAGATTCGACTGTTGTGTTTCAAGATGAAACACAGACTACTCAAGTTAGGCGGTTTAAGCAATGTTTCTGGGCGTTTGGGCCTTGCATTACTGCCTTCAAGTATATGAAGCCTCTACTACAAATAGATGCTACTCACCTGTACGGTAAGTACAAAGGTAAATTATTGGTTGCTGTTGCCCAAGATGGTAACACAACAGATAATACCATGGCCTTTGGTATCGTTGCTAGCGAGTCAAGGGATGACTGGAATATTTTCTTGACCGTGTTCATACCGTAGTCATTGGAGCTAGGAATGATGTGGCAGTGATTACGGATCGGGCTGGAGCTATAATGTCGATCATGAGGGAAGAACAGTACTGGCGTCCTCCTCATGCCCAACATTTCTTGTGTATGCGTCATATTACTTCAAACTTTCAGACAAGATTTGGAAACAAGGAGTGGAAAAAGTACCTCATCAACACAGGTAACAACTAGAGATTGTATGTAGTCTTTTATGATATTGGGTAGGTATCTAATCTGAAGTTATTACTTGTGCAGGTTACTATTTTAGAAGGGATAAAGTTCAAGAAAGATTAAATCACTTACTTGCTCTTCACCCATCAATTGCTCCTTTTTTCAATGAGCTACCCCCCGAGAAATGGTCACGTGCGCATGATGATGGAAAGAGGTGGGGTCATATGACAACTAACCTGGTGGAGTGCATGAATGGTGTGCTGAAGAGGGTCCGTCTCCTACCGGTAACGGCTATTGTTGAAAGCACTTTGTATAAGTTAATTGACTACTTTCGAGATAACCTAGAAACCTATATGCACAAAGGAATAGTGGGTTATTTTTTACCAAGCACCTCTTAGACAAAGTAGCTGAAAATCAAACCCTTGCCAACTACCACCGTGTGGGTTATTGATGCTATGGATTTGGTGTTTGAGGTGGTTGATAATGGGGATGCAAACCTACGGCGAGACAAAGGTAAGTTTACTGTCCAAATCAACTCAAGGGAGTGTGAATGTGGTGAATGGAAGGCGTTTAAGTATCCATGCTCACATGTCATGGCCGTGTGCTCTACTTGCACCCTAGATTGGAGGAATTATGTTCATCAAGTTTACAGACTTGAAACGATGATAACGGCTTATAGCGAGAACAAGTTTGTGCCACTAGGAAATCAAGGGAAGTGGCCTACATATGGTGGGCTTGCAATTATTCCAGATCCAGCTATGATGCGCAATGTCAGAGGCCGGCCAACATTCTCCCGCATTCATAACGAGATGGATGAGAATTATGAGCGTGAAACAAGACATTGTGGGCTATGTCGGCAACGCGGTCATGTTAGGACAAGATGCCCGAATGCAAGTTACAGTTAATTCCCCAGTGTAATTGTATGTTATTGCATTAGCCAATTATGCTCCTGCTCAGACAGGTCGTGCCTTTAGCAAGCACACCAAAAAAAATGTAATTTATCCATTGTCTTTTGTAATGAATTATCTTTTACTTGTATTTGTTAAATATGCAAGGACTAAAGATTGAGTTGATACACCATTCTATTGGCAAAGGAAATAGTCCAAATACATAGATCGATTCAATGACATCCATCATTGTTTTATTACATACCGACATAGTAATACTTAATCATCTTCTTGTACGTGCTTGCTGTATACAAGAGCGTCTATCATAGGAGTAGCCACATATCACTTCTGTTGACACCTACATATTAACCTTCGCTTTCGCTGTCATCTGAACCGTAATCTTCATTATACTCTTGTGCCAAGGATAGGCTCGCTAAATTATCATGTGGTTGTGGGGTAACTTCCCTAAATGCATATACCACATAGAATTCTAATCGAGTGTAAAATTGTTGATTATAAACGAACCGTTCAATCATTGTTCTAACGTCAACATCGCGGTTTATTTGCAATGGCCCCCATACAGGGTGTGGCGGGGAGCACAGTAGTAATCGATGAAGTATCGATTCAACCACACAATGGTAACCGTAACGTTCTTTCAACCTAGTCTCTACAACATTGGCAAACTCGGCGTACGTAATATCCATTTCGATATCCAAATCGAAATGTTCAGTGGAATATGTTCTGGCAAAATACAAACCTGAATCGTTGGTGATTGGCTCAATGTCAAGCAAGATAGTGCAAGGGATCTCCATTGATGAAATGCGTCGATGAAGTCAGCAAGAGATATGGAACTTATGAAATATAGTACTAACAATGGTTGTAGGTAGTTATTCGTGTAAGTGAAAGTAGAACGCTTGCTGTATTTATATCCATAAGATAAGTGAGTATTTATGCATTGAGAATAAAGATTGCTTTGAAAAACCGCAGTTGGTATTCCAAACGATAGTCCACATGCAAGGAATAATTAAAGCTTCATTTTTTTGGCAAAGACAATATTCCAAGATAAGGAATTGTATTCTATTGCAATGTAGCAGAAAAAATTCAATTATAAAAGCGGTACACGGTGTACTAATGTCGTCACCTCTCCTTTCCTCGACTGTTCCACGATATTCAATTCATATTACATTTCCTCACCGCTCGTCAACTGGTGAACCATAGATCAGAGTGATGTCTTCGACGAAAATGTGGATGGCTTTGTACTGAGGAGATGATATTATCCTCAAACACTTTCTTAATGTGTACTTGGTCAATGACATCATGCTCAGAAAAGGTGTACAAGTTGTGGTAATTAGTAAGGCTACTAACCTTGCTCTAACTTGCTCTACGGAAGGAGTTCTTGTCAACCACTATTGTAATGTCTACCAGGTCAACAACATCACTCGGAGTGATGATGGCGAAGTTGTGGTGGTTAGTATAACTTGGATAAGGGGTATGTTTTAGTGTATGTTCCCCAACTTGCGCATACATTTTGAAACAGTAGTTGTTGTTCACCTCTCTTTTGTTCCTTTCTTTAGAAAGATGGCAGGGTGGCGAATATAAACAACGTTTGAATATGATAAATCCTGTCTGCCATCATCTGCATCTAATGCTTCAACAAGTTCTAAAGGGATTGGATAAGGGGAATATTAAACTGTTGTACGTGGAGCAGCGCATCACCACATACTCTTATAGAAAAATAAAATACAGCCACCCGATTCAGATTGTTGTTACACAGTTACGTAAAACCTAATTGTTCCCGACCTCTGCCTGTCAAGTTGTTGTGCTATTACGTTACGTCGCATCTCGTACATTGACTCCTGCATCTGGAAATCATCATCGTCGGGTTCAATAGGATCGTAGATAACTAGTAGTGGAATATGTTCCATGAAATCATTGTACTCCATGTAGTTTTCCATCATTCGCTGAACAGATGCATCATTGCGTACGTGTGTAAAATTCCACTCGTAGTCGCCCTCCAACCCCAAATACACCATTGTTGCTATGTTTATTCTCCAAGGATAGGCCGCAGAGCACGGAGTACTCGTAGATGTAGAGCATGAAGATTATTAGGATACGGCATATTTATCTCTATTCGTCTATGCCTCATCCTTCGATCAAACTGCGCTCCATGACAGCCGAAAGTAGCAACATAATTAACGTGCAAACTGAAAGGAAACTCCATTTGATTTTTATTGAAGAGTGTGTTGTGAGGTATGCTTGGGTTTGAAACCAATACCCTATTTTATAATACTGGAGAACAGTTAGTAAAACGGATAGTCCAACGGCTAGTTAAACGGCTATAAAAATGGTGGCTACTTAAATGGCTAGTTAAACAGCTAACTCAACGGCTAGTTCAACGGCTAGGTAAATGGATACTTCAATGCGTAACGGGTACATCAACGGATAGTCCAACGGCTAGTTAAACGGCTAGTTCAACGGCTAGTTAAATGGCTAACTCAACGGCTAGGTAAATGGCTACTTTGCGCTTACAGTTTGGAGTACCAAACGATTCACGTTGTGCGCCAAATTTGGTGTGTATGTAGTATTACATACACACAACATTGTGTCCAAAAATGGTGGCCAACGGACAGCATCAACCTAATCGAATGAATGGTCAAAGTAGCCAACACACAAAAAACTGCATATTTAAAAACTGCACTACGGTGCTACTTTGCGCTTACAGTTTGGAGTACCAAATGATTCACGTTGTGCGCAAAATTTGGTGTGTATGTAGTATTACATACACACAACATTGTATCCAAAAATGGTGGCCAACGGACAGCAGCAACCTAATCGAATGAATGGTCAAAGTAGCCAACACGCAAAAAACTGCATATTTAAAAACTGCACTACGGTGCTACTTTGCGCTTACAGTTTGGAGTAACAAACGATTCACGTTGTGCGCCAGATTTGGTGTGTATGTAGTATTACATACACACAACATTGTGTCCAAAAATGGTGGCCAACGGACAGCAGCAACCTAATCGAATGAATGATCAAAGTAGCCAACACGCAAAAAACTGCATATTTAAAAACTGCACTACGGTGCTACTTTGCGCTTACAGTTTGGAGTATCAAACGATTCACGTTGTGCGCCAAATTTGGTGTGTATGTAGTATTACATACAAAAAACATTGTGTCCAAAAATGGTGGCCAACGGACAGCAGCAACCTAATCGAATGTGAAATACCCCGAACTTAAATATAGGGATCAAAATTAATCAAATATGTATTTAAGGGCCTAATGATGCCTAAGTAATGTTGGTAAGGAAAAATAAATCCAAAAGAAATAAAGATACGCTTAAAAAGCGAAAAACGCTAAATAAGCGTTAAATAACCATAGGAGGTATGAGACCTCGGCTAGCGTATTATATGGATTCTAAGGGCCTAATAAGACCTAAATAATATATGGGAACAACTCCCGAAGAAAACGGATCCAAATAATGTATTAAAACGCTAATAGAGCATTAATGCACGTTTTTCGAGAAGACCCGAAAACGTGACTTTAAGTGGTCAACGAACCCGTAAAAATTATAAATCATTAAACAACAATATTTAAGCATTAATGGAAGCTTAATAACCAATAAAATAAAGAAAAGAGAAAATTCCGGAAAACGGACCGGTTAGTGAATAGTACCGGAACCGGGTGGTAAAATAAAAGGGCGTTTTCTGTAAAAGATGAAAAACGCTCCAACCAGTATTAATGTGTGGGGTCGGTTTTAATATGTCAAAAGCTCTCTCTCACACACATAGACTAGTTATTAATAATAAGTCAAAAGTAAAAAGAAGAGAAAAGAAAAAGGTAAACTTAAACCCCCTCTCTCCTCTCACTCTCACATTTCTCCTCTCTCTCACGTTACTGCTCCTTCTTCCTCACCCAGCCGATTCCTCCCCTCTGCATCTGGCGATTTTGAAGCTCCCCACAAGCTTCAATGGCTACCTCACTTCCCTTGCATGCTCTAGTCTTCTTTGAACTCCAAATGCAAAAGTAAGCACATATTCTTCATCCCCTCAACATTCTCTACAACTCATCTTTCAAAATTCAAAAAGGAAGAACTTCATCTCCATGGGTTTTCCCCATTCAAAGAGAAAATGGTACCAAAGTAAGCTTGGAGTCTCCTCTCCATTAAGGTAAAAATCTACATGAAAAACTCATGTTTCCTTCATCTTCTTTTACAACCAATTCCTACCCCCTTGTAATACTCTACTTTCTCTCTCTCGTTTAAGCAAAATTACAACCTTGCAATGGTTGGAATCACCTTCTCAAACCAAGGGCTAAAACCCTCCTTAAAACACTCCAAAGGTAAACCCTAGGAATTTGTGATTTGAACATTTCAATGCATTAGTGTTAACGTAAGGGTTAGTATGTTCATTACATTATTTTGTGTGTATTGGGTGATGGGAATGGAGTTTGGCAACTCCATTCCCCATGTAGCCGATTGTGCAAGAAAGAGAGAAAGAGGAGGATTGGAAAAGAAAGGAAGGAAATATAAGCTTAAGGTAAGAGCTTCCTCTTAATGCTAAATTTAAATGCATTAGTGTAATGGGAATGGGTAAACTACTCAAAGAAACCCGAATGTTATATTGGTATTGTAGTTTGTGGAAATTTGAGTAATTATAAGCTTGTATTAGGATTGTAGGCCTTAGAGCCAAATAAATTATGTATGTGAATTAGTATGGTGGATTGAGGAAGTAATGATGTATTGGTGTTGTAATTGAGGAGGAAGTATTGGTGTATTGTGGTTTTGTACGTGTGCTGATAGAACCCTTGTGGTTTGGCTAGGATAGGGATGAATTTGATGAGAAAGAAGATGTGTGGATAAGTAAGAAAAGTAGGTGAACTATGGCGAAATTTTAGTAGGAATTGTGTATTATGAATGACTTGGTGAATGGGAGAACCAAGGTGTGTATTGAGATTTGTAGAGATGATTTAGTAAACTAAGGAGTAGTAGTTGTGGTAAGAGAATGAAAAGATATAAAATCTGTAGCAAAGAATATTGAAGTGTGTTGGAGAAACAAGGAAGAATTAGTATGTAGGATTTAGTAAAAGAGCATTGTATAGAGCAAGACTTAGGTTGAGTATAATGCAAATGAGGCAATGGAAGAGCCATAGGTAGTGGGGAAGAAGAAAGGAAAAATCTGTAGCATTTGGAGAAGAACAAGACTGTAAACAGTGGAGAAAAATGTAACAGTGGAGTGTGTTTTGTAACAGATTTTGGTAGAGTGGATTAGGCTAGTTTAAGGTGCTTAATCAATGCTAAAATATGCTAGATTATATGTAGGAGTAATGGGGAAGAGATTGGCAAAAGATTGAAGTTTGAAACAAAGCTTAAAAACTGTAAATTTGCAACAGGCTGGATTTGTCCTGGTTTGCAAACCAGAACGCAAACCAGGACAATCTCTTAAACTTGGCAGAATGCCTTCTCGCTGGAATGGTCCTGGTTTCAAACCAGTACGCAAACCAGGACCACCCCAAAAGTACACCCGTAAGTTACTAAAACAAATTGTCGGGTTTGCAAAGTAGCACACAAACCCGGACGATGTCAAAACTTACCCGTAGATTTCAGAACATATGGTCCGGGTTGTAAACTAGAGTGTAACCCGGACCAAGCTTATTTTCACCCGAGAGTTTTTCCAGTGAGTTGGTCCGGGTTTTTTAAAAACCAGGACACAAACCAGGACCACCCCAAAATCTGTCCAGAATGTATTTTAAAGCAAAACTAAGGATGGGTAATGATAATATAAGATGATTAAGACATGATTAATGATGTTTAAAGGTCATTAAGGCTATAAACAAGCTTAGGAAATAATTTTAAGTAAGTAACATAAGTAAAGGTATTTGAACAATGAAGCATTAGTAAGTATAAACTAGGAAACTCTAGGAAAGGATAAGTAATAAGTAGGTTAATTATGGATAATAACCATCCAACTATATATGTGTGATAGGAATCAAATAGTTGAACACCGAAGGGAGTCGGTGAGTCCAAAGTCAACGGTGAAAGGTATGATTTCTTCATGCTCTGTATCCTAACCTGGTTACCCCGATTTGTGTGCTTATGTGATCACCAATAAGATAAATGCACGAATCGGACCTATATGCACTTAATTGTGTTTGAACTATTTTGTTCTTGTTGTATCTTGAACAATAGTTGTATAATTCATGAAATGAATGAATGGAAAGAGAAGTATGTGTAAGTATGTGTACTCGTGTATTGTATGTATGTATGGAAATGAGTACTGACTTCTACTAATCCTAACAATCAACTCCTAACCTGAGTAATGAGTAATGGAATGAGTAGAAGCCCGATATAGTTTCGGCCACGCGTGAGGATAAGGAAACACAAGAGGTTGGATCCGAATCCTGGCTATAATCTTTCCTTGGACCAATCCCCTTGAATGGGTAGCATCCTGGATAGTGGGCCACCTAAAGCCCGGTGGTGGGATGTAGTAATCCCTGCCCGGAGGTCATACCAACTTGACTTGAGTAAAGTAGTGAAGAAGTAAGTATTGTATGTGTATTGGTCTTGACTATTGTAAGTCATTGACCGGGAGTAAAAGAGTATTGAACACCCGACTAACCCGGGTGTGTGTAAAGAAGCTAACAAGCCCTCTGTGTGAATTGGAGAAGTGTATCTCCGTATTGCGTATTGAGTATGTAATGAGTAAGTATGTGTAGTATGTTCTGGAAGATGGTAAGTAAGTATTGGTTGACTTGTATTGTCTTCCAAGAATGCATTGTACTGTGCGTATGTATGTATACCTTGTGTCGTATGTAGTATCGTGAATGAAAGTATGTATGTATCTAAGTATGTATGTAAGTATATGAAGTATGTATGCATGTAGTATTGCAAAATGAATGCATGTATTCGACCAAATGGTCGGCGTACCCTCGCTAGTACGCGGGGTATGCGGTGCGGTTATCATATTCAGCGAAAGCTGACCCCCTCGGGGGAACGTTTTTAGTGTGCAGGTACCGAAGCAGACCGACGGACAAGCCTAGATTACTAGGAACGAAAGGTAGATTGTAGTAAATGTATAAGGCTTGTAGCCTTGAATGTGGTAATGTACCAAGGGGTACATAGTATGAAGTTACAAGTATGTAGTTGTGAGAAACGGGTAGTGGATAGACTCTTAGAGAGTGTGTATGAACTTGGAGGAAGTATCGTATTTGTATTTAGAACTTAGTAAACTCGGTATGTGTAGTGGATTATCTTGTACTGAATTATGGAGTATTGTATTGGATGGAGTATGGTATCGAATGGAGATTATAGTACTCAGTAAGTAATGGGAGTAGTATTGTATTTGGTGTAGTACTCGGATATTCCGGTCCATCAGACCGATGGCTGTATGAAGTAGTAGCCTTGTTGGTCACGTGGGTGACTAACGGCAGTGTATCACCCACCGTTGAGTATGTAAGTATCCGCTGCGTGAATCTGTATTGTATAAGGAGATTGGACGATAATGACGGTATTAGCGGTAGGGGTGTTACAGAATGAATGGTCAAAGTAGCCAACACGCAAAAAACTGCATATTTAAAAACTACACTACGGTGCTACTTTGCGCTTACAGTTTGGAGTACCAAACAATTCACGTTGTGCGCCAAATTTGGTGTGTATGTAGTATTAATACACACAAACATTGCGTCCAAAAATGGTGGCCAACGGACAGCAGCAACCTAATCGAATGAATGGTCAAAGTAGCCAACACGCAAAAAACTACATATTTAAAAGCTGCCAAATGACATCCATTGTCTATCAAAGTACTTACCACAGAACAATAGTTCAACAACAAAATAAACATAACATAAAACCGACACATAAATGTAACAATGGTTACAGACTAAGGATGGTGAAATCGAGTTGTAAATCCTACGGTTCCTATATCGGGAGTTGATCCTCTCAGCCATATACCCCTAACTCATCATTCTGTGGATCAGCATCAGGTGTACTTGTATCCACTGGTGTGTAGATGGCACGGGGGGGGTAGCCTGCTGCAACGAAGCTGAAGGAGCAACCTCGATCAAAGATGATGGATCAAATGATGGGGCAGTAACCGTTTGTATTTCTTGTGAGGAGGTACCAACTAGCGTTTCCCATGCCACTCCCCCAAGGAGACCATCGTCGTATACTATTTGATTGCATAAATCGAGCAGCTCCTGATTTTCCTGCTCAGTCAGTGATCTAGTAGGCGCAGGCTCAAAAGAAGGTCTATAAGGTGAAGGAGGTGTAGCATGTGAAGGAGCTGCAGCAGGTATAGGGTTTGAAGAACCAGAACCTACATCGAACTGTGTACCAAAATCATGTGGTACCTGACCAAATGTAGAGTGCTGGAACTTAGGAAATGTACCAGGTGGTTGTTGTCCACGCTTCAGCTGCAGTAAAAGGAACCAGCGCAAAATTAGCTTGTGATGAAGGTTGATTTGTTTGGGGTGGTGGGGGTGCACAGTCACGCGGCCCTCTTCGTCTCTGACTGTACGGCCGGTTTCTGGCTGCTCTTGGAGCAGGGTTGTCGTTGATTACATACTGAGGGTACTGCAACTCTACCCTTTCAGGCGCCTGCTGTGAGAAGTCTTGGGAGAAATGCCCAGTTTGATGGTAATCATCTGCATCTATCGTCTGAGACAGCTGTGAGGCATATTCTCTTACACCCTGATCACCGGGAATCCGTTGAAGCTGCTCCAAACCTGACGCCTGATAAATCAAATGAAACAAGAGATTAAATAAAGTAAAACAAATATTATATATCAAACAAATACAGAAAACGAAATTAGAATGTGCTTACCACAATAACATTCCTCCTGCTCTGCTTGGTGAACCATGACACAGCATGCTGCAGGTACCATACCATATATGCACTCATCCTGTCCGGGGGAACCCTTCTTGGTAATTGTGAGATTTGGATCTGGTACAAGTGTTTGTAATTCCACATCTGGATGTGGTCACGAAAAATCTCACACCATGGTGCATCTGTCCTGCCAGTTCTTGTGACTACATGCAGCATGTCACAGTCGAGTGGTGGGGCAGGGATGGGCTGATCGACCCCAAACTGGCGAAGTACGCGGTCCGGTTGATGACCCTCGATCACGTTGAAGTGGATTATAAATACCACTACAACGAAGGGCTGAGGGTCTGGTGATCGATCACCATATGGCTGCCATATCCACTACACATATTCCAAATAAATATTAAAATTTAGAATACAAATTATGAAAAATGAAATTGTAATAAACTTTAGTGGAAACTTACCTCTCCATCAGTGGGAGAAATGCTAATTGAATCCAGCGTTTGTCGAGCCATGGTTGCAGAAATGGTATTCAGCTTACCATTGTATCTGTAACACAATTCAGGTGAGGTTTGTACCACAGTTCAACAAAATTTTAAATTATATACCATATGACACATTATTGTTACCTATGGGCAAGAGAAAGGTGGGGTGACAGATTTATTCGATCGGGGGAGAGTCGTGGTCTGAACGTAGGAAACCGCTCATACGCCCACACTGTAAGCAGCTTACTACAGCCATTCAGATATTTTGTATCAAATTTCGTAGCATTGCACATCTCCCTATAGAAATCTGCAAGTAGTGCAGACCCCCAGCTCAGGGAACCACTGTAGTCGAAGTCCTGTAGCAGCCTCAAATAGGAGACATCGACTTTGTCCCCATTAGAGTTGGGGAAGAGTAGCCCTCCAATGAGTCTGAGAATGTACGCTCTGGCATGCTGCTGATGTATGATCTCACCTCGCTGACCAAAATAAGCATCTGTCTCTACAAATCTCTCAGCTAGCCAAGCCATAGGTATCTGGTTCCCCTTCCGAGAAGGGGGGGCATCACCTAGAAGCTGCCGACATACAGCATCCACGTCCACAGCACTAGTAGATGCACAAACGGGGATCCCATTAGTAGAGAGCCCAAATAACACATTCACATCCTCCAACGTAATGCTGACCTCTCCAAAGGGCATCAAAAAGGTATGCGTCTCAGGACGCCATCTATCAACCAAGGCACTAATGATACCCGTGCAGTTGTTCAACCTCAGATTCGCTGGCCCAAAGAAACCAGCTCTAACAACATATGGTAAGATAGACTCATGCAGCTCTGTCTTACCCTTCCAACAAGATCTGGTTTTCAAGATCCTATTTCTGTACTGTGCATATCTCTACATTTCATGCACATACATGTTACCGTTAATAATACTATAAATAACTAATTCAACTACATTTGCAAAGTTGACAATGACTATAAGATAATCATAAAAACAATCAGTGGATATTAATAATAAATTAAACGTAGCACAATCATCTATTAAAATATAGCATTTTATTAATAATGTATATATTGTGTGTTACATAACTTAAAAATAAAATAAACTAATTACCATAAATCATCCTACGGTAATTAACAATTAGTTACACAACTATTAATTAAATAATTTACCAAATCTATGTGTTATAAATAAACCATTTACAAATGAATAAACTTTGCATATAATAATTACAAAGATTTATTAATGTGCAAGAAGTGACGGTTAGTTTAACAAATATTACCTACAAAAATAATGTATATATATTGTGTGTTACATAATTTAAAATAAAATTGACTAATTACCCTAAATCTTCCTACCGTAATTAACATTTAGTTGGACAACTATTAATTAAATAATGTACCAAATCTATGGGTTATAAATAAACCATTCCCAAATGACTAAACTTTTGAATATAATAATTACTAAGATTTATTAATGTGCAACAGTACAAAAACTATTACTAACTAACCTAGCCTAACCGTCGACTGTACAATTATTACTACTAATATTAACACATTAATAAAACAATGTACAAGTTTATAATTATTGAATGTACTAACCGGATCATTAGATTCATATGCTGCAGATATATGGGTCGTCTGCAGGCTGAAAGGCGTCGACTCCAATGGACCTTGTTGGCTAATCTGGTATTCGTCTCTGCTCATTTTGCTCCAGGGGAAAAGAGAGGATTTGTTGGTTTAGAAAGGTTGGGAGAGAGTGGAATTTTAAGAAATGAGAATGAGGTAGTGGGAGTATCGGCATGTGTGTTGGTTTATAGATTTCGGTTTTGGGAGGAATTGCAAAGAAGCCGATACCACCGATATCGGCATCTGTGTCGATGTGTGAAGAAACCGATAACCGTGTTATCGGCATCTGGAAGCCGCCATTGCCGTTATCGGCTTCTGTACAGACAAAAAAAAAACTCGTTCTACGGCAATTCACACAATAGCAACCGGGGATGGGAAATGAGTTGGGGAAATGCCCGTTCCCGGGAAATTTTCCAAGTTTTGCCATCCGCATCCAAAGAGGAGTGGTTTGAACTTATCTGGATGGTTCTCCATGTAGCACTGGAACGACCAGACATTCCTCTCCTCGTCCTCCACGGGAATGTCAGCGTAGATATGGTTCGACTGTGTGATCATCAAGAGGGTGATTTGGAAGAGATCGATGAGAGATTCAGGTTCCAGAGCTCTTCCATTTGTGATATCACTTCCCACTAATTTCTTCTCAAAAATCTTGCAGAGAGAAGTTCACTAGTACAAAAAACGTCTATTTCGGCGCCCCTATCTCGGCAGTTGTAGATAAAACCGCCGAAATAGGGGCCCGAGATGTATGCGGTCTGAAAAGAAGGCACCTTTTTCGGCGGTTCCTAGATATGAACCGCCGAAATAGGCTCTATGTAATAATAAAAAAAATTAAAGAGACCTATTTTGGTGGTTCCTTACACGAAACCGCCGAAATAGGTTTTTCTATTTTTTTTTTTTAATTTAATCATCTATTTCGGCGGTTATTTGTTAGAAAACGCCGAAATAGGTCTTTTTTTTATTATTACAGAGGGTCTATTTCGGCGGTTCCTAACAAAGAACCGCCGAAATAGGTCGTTTTAATTAGCCCCCCAGCCCGCACCGACGCAATTACGATTTCATTAACCTAATTAACCCCTCTTCTCTCTGTGTTCCTCGGCGATTTGCTAAACCTCGACGCCACTACCACCACACTGTCGTCGCCCGCCCTCCTCCTCCTCCCGCCTTCGCCGGACGTCGCGCCGTCGGTGGTTGTCGCGTTGGTGGTCGTCGCCGCCCTCCTCCCGCCCATTACCAGACGCTCCATCGGTGAGTATAAACCGCAACTTTTTCGTTTCGGTTTTGTTTAAATAGTTGTTAATGTGTTGTTAAAATTGATAGATTGTTGTCACATTGTGATTGTGGATGCTGATATTTATTGTGTGTGTGAAATCTTTGCAAGATTTGGTTGTTAAACTAATAAATTTATGTATGCACACAAGGTGTTTGACGAAATGTCCGAGTGAGTTTTTTTGCTGTTTTTGGCCCTTCTTTTAAGTATAGTTAGGTTAGCTTATTTGGGCTAGATTTATTATGCTTATATATGGGGTGGAACAATGTTTGAGCATTATTTGTGCTTATAATTATAAGCATTGTAAGCAATATAGTTTTGCGCCCTCAATTCATATTTATTTTGCGTCTGCGTTGCCTCTGTAGAGATTGGTACTGCTACACGCGTCTCGCACGCCTGATTGAGAAGAGGGGCTGAAAACAATTCATTTAGGAACCGGTAAATTTTTTTTAACTTAACTCTTCATTCTCTTCACTCACTATAAATTTGCAACCTAACTGCATATAAGGAACAAACACAACTACTGAGTTTCTCTTGTGTCTATATGTATTTGTGTCTCTACAGATAAATACTTAAGAAGCTTCTTAACCATTTCATGGTAGATTGAAAGCGGAGCGGAGAACAATTCATTTACGAACCGGTAATATAATCTAACTTATCATTTTTCTCTTTTTTACTTTGTATTTGATTTCCACAAATTATTTGAATTTGGTTTGATGAATAAATTTGGTATATATTAGTTTGGTTTATGATAGAAATTTGTGTAGTTGAATGATAGGTGAATGCTTAATAATAAGCATGGTTGTGTCTTTTTTTTACTTTGTATTTGATTTCCACAAATTATTAAAATTTGGTTTGATGGATAAATTTGGTATTAGTTTGATTTGTGATGGAAATTTGTGTTGATGAATGGTTGGTGAATGCTTAATAATAAGCATGGGATAGGTAAAATTATGCAAAAGTCATGCCAATTTTTTTTCAAAATCTCTTCGTAATTAATATTGTTTGATGTATGTGTATATGTCTAACAATATCTAATTTTTTTTATCAGGTCTCACTACATTCAAGTCCGTGAATCACCTCTCTTGTTTCCCGCCTTCTTCCATTACTGTTGCACTTTCCTCCTCTGTGCACAAGTAAGTAACTAAACCTTATTTTTTGTTTAATAAATGCAATTATGTATTTAAATATATGCTAGTACATAATTTAGCTTCATTCCATATTTGTTGATGCATTTCTTTTGTAATTTATTTTTTGTTGCTCCCTTGCAAAGACATATCAGAAGTGGTATTGCTGCATCTCTCGCACAGAAGCCTACCTCTCAGGCACCAGTCTCCCCTCTCCATAAATCCTTAAAAAACAAGTACGTATTTTAACTCTGGATTCTGTTTTAATCTCTAAACCGGTTTGAACTTATACAGTGGAGAATTGAAAATGTTGGTTTGATGATCTGAATTTGCAATTGGTTTCCAGTTAGCTAGTAAAGAATTGATTTATTTTAATTGTTGGTTGCTGCCATTGTTGGAATGTTTGTGGTTGTGATGACTTTGGTGAGTGCTGAATAATAAGCACGAGATGTGTACAATTATGCAAAGGCCATGCCGAATTTTTTGTAGAAAAAGTATTCGTAATATTGTTTTAAACACCGGTTTCTGTTTTAGAAGTGCGACAATTTGTTAAATTTAAAATGCTAGTTTATTTTTTGTTTGCAACCTTAGAGTTAGGCTAGACTACTTGACAATCATCACAGTCATGCTACATTAAGAAATAAACATGTGCAACTTAATACAGACCATATTCTATAAACATTTAGTTTCACAAAGGCTATAACTCACACTTGGATCTGTTGCACATATAGTATGGAGCGTGACTGGATGTATGGTGATAGAGGGGAACATTTTGACAAGATGCTAAAAGAGTTTTTCAAAGCTGGAGTGCAACACAAGGACAGGACAAAGGCTGAGAAAATTCCATGTCCTTGTGTTGATTGTGGTGTGGTGAGACAATATGAAAGCATCAACGTCATACAATTCCATCTGAAGACCCGTGGTTTCATGCCACATTATACAAAATGGACTTTTCATGGAGAACCTGTTGAAGATAATGCTTCAGCTTCCTACAGTCATGATCGGTGTAACTCAAGAACCGAGCAGACATTCGATGCTACTAACGAGTCAGAACTCCCAAGCGCTTCCGGAGTCAATGTTGACAGTGAGTCGACTTATCATGATGAGCAAATGGACGAGATGCATGATAACATTGAGGATAATTTTGTCGACCGGCCGGATGAGTATCAAAGGTTGTTAGACGCATCCAAGACGGCGTTGTATCCTACGTACACTAAGTACACGAAATTGACAGGTATATTGAATTTGTTCAACCTGAAAGGAAGATATGGATTGAGTGACAAAGGTTTCACGGCATTCCTCGAGCTGATTCATGATATGCTACCGGATGAGAACGATCTCCCTACCACCACCTATGAGGCAAAGAAATGGGTGTGTCCAATGGGAGTAGAGTACAAAAAAATTCACGCGTGTCCAAACAACTGTGTATTGTACATGGGTGAATACGAACATCTGGACAATTACTCGAAATGTTCGTTGTCCCGGTATAAGCATAAAGATGGTGATTACTCCTTCGTTCAGAAAAAAAACCCTCCAGCAAAACTACTTTGGTATTTGCCGATTATACCCAGATTCAAACGGTTGTTTGCGAATCCGAAAGATGCAAAGAACATACGATGGCATGCGGAGGGTAGAAAGAATGATGAGAAATTAAGACATCCAGCAGATGGACCTCAGTGGAGAAACATCAACAGACGGTACAAAGAACATTTCGGACATGAAGATAGGAATCTGAGGCTTGGGTTATGTACTGATGGAATGAACCCGTACGGCACGTTGAGTAGTCAACACAGTACATGGCCTGTTCTGCTAGTGATCTACAATTTGCCCTCATGGTTGTGTATGAAACGAACACTAGTAGAAAAAAGGCCTTTTTCAGCCCCCAATTTTCGGCGGTTTTAACATTTTGGCCGAAAAAGAGTGTCGGGTTAGAGCATTTTCGGCGGTTGTATACAGGAACCGCCGAAAAACGTGTTTTTTTTTAAAAAAACATCATTTTCGGCGGTTGTATACAGGAACCGCCAAAAATGATCACGTTTTTCGGCGGTTCCTGTATACAACCACAGAAAATGATGTTTTTTTAAAAAAAAACACGTTTTTCGGCGGTTCCTGTATACAACCACCGAAAATGACTCTTATTTCTACCCCCAACCCGAGCTCGACATTACTGAAATCAGTATACTCGACACCGCATTCGAACCCTAGCTACCTTCTCCAAATCGCCGCCCTACTTTCCGTCGAACGCCGCCGCGCCTTCAACCACCGTCGCCGCCGCCTGGAGCCGCCCACCAGCCGCTGTCGCCGCCGACCAAGCTGCACAAGTTAGGTTCGAAACAGATGCGATTTAGGTTATTTTTTTTGCAAATTTTAACTATCGATTTTTGGTTGAATTAGGTCTTAATTTGTTGTTTATATGTCATTGTTGATTGATATATGTCATCTGGAGTGTAAGTTATTGATTGGTTTAATTGGAAATACTATATGTGGTGAATTTTTGAAAATAATCTATATGCTCGCAAGGTGTTCGATGAAATGACTTAACCAATTTCAGTGACTTTTTTTGCTATTTTACCATTGTTTGTGAGAATTGTTGACAAGTAAATGACATTGGTGAACCGCCGTATAATTTAACATTAAAAATGTTGACTAATTGTACTAAGTTGTTGATAATTATTAATTTTTTACATAACTATAACTATTATACTCACTTCTAATTTATATAATTCTTTACAGTTACACCCTTTGACATTCCCTTTGTCATTGTCCTCCGCTCTATTACCTCTCTTTGAGCTCCGCCTGAGAATCTCGTCCTTTCGTTCAACATTTATACATGGTGCACTTATACCAAGACAGGTTAGCTTTATTTTTCAATTAACCTCAATCAATTACTGTATATCATAATTGTTTGTGTAATTAGTTTATTTTTATGTAATAGTTAGTTGAGATAAGTTTATATACCAAATATATTTAAATATAATATATGTGATGTAGATGTATATATATATACTATATATATATATATATATATATATATATATATATAACCACTATTATATAAATATATATACAATAGTCAGTGACGTTTTATATTTATAGATATATGTATATACATATCACCAAGTAGTACAATATATTCTATATATAGACGTATATATGCATATAAGTCAACCTACTAAATATAATATATTATACAGACTCGCCATGCAAGAACCATATCATTTATATCATTTTCCAAAGATAGTTTAGTTATTGTTGTTTTTATATTTATCAATATATTTTTGTATTTATTTTTAGCTTTAACTTTCATTTGGAGTTTGTAGAATGGACCGTGAATGGATGTACGGTCAGCGAGGGAATTATTTTGAATCAAAAGTGGATAATGAATTTTGTAAAGCAGCTCTCGATCATCAGAATAGGATGAACGAGACACACATTCCCTGTCCATGTGCACAGTGTGAACTTCGCAATAAGTTTCCTAACCTACATACAATCAGATTTCATCTATCAAGGCATGGATTTATGCCGAACTATAAGATATGGTTTTTGCATGGCGAGTCATTAGAAGCCAGTAGCAGGGTGCAAACTTCCACTCAACCGAACAATGAACCAGAAATGGTTACAGGCGATACTACATTTCTTGATAATACGTGTGATCTGAGTGACACTGATATCAACGACGATAGTGATAAGATTGAACAACTGGACTCTATGCTGCAAGATTATGAAGATAATTTCACAGACAAACCGGCTGAATATCAAAGATTACTTGATGCATCACGTTCCCCTTTGTTTCCCGGATGCACCAAATATACAAAGTTGACATCCGTGCTGCATTTGTTCAATCTTAAAGCAGATTTGGCTTGAGTGATAAGTTTTACGGCAATACTAGAACTATTCCACGACATGCTACCAGATGATAACAATCTTCCTACTTCCACTTATGATGCAAAAAAGTTGATGTATCCTATGGGTGTGGAGTACGAAAAGATACACGCATGTCCAAATAGTTGTGTATTATACAGAGGAGAGAATAAACATTTGAATGAGTGTCCAAAATGTCATTTGTCACGCTATACAGAAGGACGGTCAAACGTCCAATTCTAAGAAAATAGTCCTCCAGCAAAAGTCATTTGGTATTTCCCATAATACCAAGATTCAAACTTTTTGCAAATGTCAGAGATGCCCAAAATTTAAGATGGCACGCAGAAGGAAGAAAAAATGATGATAAGCTGAGACATCCAGCTGATTCACCACAATGGAGGACAATCAACAGTAGATTTCAAGATTTTGACAGTGACAGTCGAAATTTGAGACTCGGGTTATGTACGGATGGGATGAATCCTTATGGCAGTCTAAGTAGTCAGCACAGCACTTGGCCTGTTCTATTGGTGATCTACAATCTTCCCTCGTGGCTGTGTATGAAGCGGAAATACATAATGTTATCATTGTTGATTTCTGGACCTAAACAACCAGGACATAACATCGATGTATACCTTGCACCACTGATTAACGATTTGAAATTGCTATGGAATTACGGGATATACTGAAATACCCCTAAATTAATTTAAATTAATTTAGGGGATTTCTTTTATTAAACCATAAATAATACTATTAATATTAAATTATGGTATGGAATTATGAGTATTAAATTATTATATGGAATGTGAAATTTATTTAGGGGTTTCTCCTATTTAACCCTAATTATTATACATTATTATATAGTATTATGATTTTAATAAGATTTATAAGTCAATAAATCTTGGAAAAATTTCTAACACACTCAAATATATTATAAAGATTTTAGAAGTGTTGGAACATTGTTTTGAAACATAAAATCCAATATAAAATTCTAGAAACCTTAAAGCTTATTAAGCCTTGCTAGAGTTGACTTTTTGAGAATGGTCAAACCAGGCCATGAAACCTATACCAATAAATAGGTTATGAAAAACCATGAAGATCGATAAAAAGAACGTCAAAAACGGATCATCCTGCCAAAGTTATGATAGATTGAAGTTTAAGCCAAAATTTTGAGAAATGCTGACGTGTCAGTCAGCCAGGCACTACCACTGAACAGTCCCAGTTTTTTCGACAGTTTGCATGTCGAGGGTCGAATTTGAGACGCCTATATCTCCTGATCTACTCCACCATTTGGTATGCCGTCTGTTACATTCTCTTCTCCTTTAATCCCCATCTTTCCAACCTTACTCACACATCATCTAACTCCTTCTACAATAACCGGAAAATGATCCAAAGTTGGCTCCTCGCAAGTTCGTAACCCAGAACTGCAGTTTTGCCTGAAGTTGGGTAAACTTCGTCACGCCATAACTTCTTCAATTCTCATCCAAATTTCGTGTTCTTTAGCTTATTTTGAAGTCTCTAATCCTCTACAACTTTCATGTGATGACCAAAGCCAATTCCCAACCGTTTGTAAGAAGAAGTGCCTAAAGTTCGAGATCCGACATCACATAAAATCATAGGAAAACGTAAGGTAAACTCGTACTTTCGGCTTAGATTTATTTCTGTGTAGTGCAAATTAGAGTGTGTTCTTGCTATCAATGTGTAGAGCTATGTTTTCTCTTTCGATTAAGCCCAAGAACATGGCCTAATTCGACCTAGAAATTATTTGATAGATCTCCAAAGTAAGCTCCTCGAAACAGCCAGGTTCGAATATTTTTCCAGAAAACCGATGTGATTTCCTTCGTGGAGCTTCCCTGGTAAGTCTCCGTTCAATTCCTCCTATTCATGTCACTCGATTTTGCATTATCGACTAACCCAACTGCCAATTTCATCAATTAGGCCTTGTATTGAGAGAATTTGTAAAAATCGAATCGGGTATAACATGAACCCTAACCTCTTCGAACCCAGAATCGATTCTTAGATACTGCATATAGGTGGTGAATCGGTGTCAATAGATTCGTTTTTCAATTTCGAATTCAATGGAAACAAGAATCACGAAATCGGTTCTGTGAGTTGAGAAATGATCGAATTAGTACTCGGGTCGTGGTTGCTGTTCGCTGATGACTCGACGATTTTCGGCCGTCCGATCGTAGTTTTAAAGGAACGGACGCCGAGATTAAAACGTTTAAGTTTAAGTTAGTTAAGTTTTTAATATTTCCAGAATAATACCCTAACTTGTTGGATTTATTTAATTGCCTTCCCGAATGTATTTGACTTGAAATTTTAACCATAGATTCCTTATAAAATCTAGTTTATTTTGATGTAAATTAATATGGGTTTTGAGTTTTTAAACATAAGTTATGATTTTTGCAAGTTACGAGTATTATGGAATTATTTGGATAATTTTAAAAGATATTTTTATGAAATAAAAATTTTATAATATGTCTAAAATGTTATAGTTACTATATATTTAATTTGGGGATTTTTGGACAATTGTAAATGGGTTTAAAAATTGTGTTTATGAGTTTTTTCATAAGAATAACTTATAATATATGGTTTTTAATGTAGTCAAAAAATTAAAGTATAGTTGATTAATGAACTTTATAGGTTGGGAAAAATATAATAAGACTAAGTAACATTTAATACAGTATGTTTATAAATATTTTGGGTACTAACTTTTAAGTGAAGTAAATATATATATAGATGTACGTATATAAACGAAATAAAATAGTAACTTAGGTTAAATCAAGGAACTAAATTAATCTACATTTATATTAATATAATATGGTAGTTAATATACTTAATTGAAACTAATGAAAATACTTTATTTTATAAACCATATATTGGATGTAGCTATGTGTAAAAGTTAGTATAAATAATTAAGTGCAATAAAACTACACAAGGAATGTCTTGAATAAATCCTAATAATATACACATAAAACAATTACATAAATAAAAGAAATAAAATGCCTTATAGGAAATATAATATGAAGGAATTAATGAGATAAACTAAACCTCTACATAATACTAATAAAAGAATATTATATGAGGCGGTATTAAATTACGATTATTAAACTTAAGGAGTTATCTTTGAATTTCTAAGATTTATATAAACCGTATTAAAATACATGTATGGTATTAGTCGACAACTATAATGTAAGTCTATAATTGGGTTAAGTAATTACTAAGTTGAAACTTAGGAAAAATTGTGATTAGATTACATAAAATTTTACACAAATAGATCTTATTATATAATTAATGATAAATAAATGTAATACTTTACATCTAAATGTTCTTAATATATAAATAATAATAAAATAAATAAAATACTTTTACATATGAATGTGAGGTGGATTAGTAAGTCTAGATTTAATCATTTCTTAACCTTTAAGGTATTAAAATATAACTTAATGTTTTAAGTTAAAATCATTAAAAGGATTATGATATAAAACTACATTAAACTATGATTTGGAAATTTATCTAAATAATAATCCTTAAGTTTCTTGGCATTGGATAAGCCATATGAAATACATTTATAACATTAATTACCAATACTTAGGATGTGAGTCTACAATTAAGTGAGGTATTTAGTAGTTAGAATTTATAGAAAGGTTTATAAATAGGAATTTGATACTTAAAACCTTTGAACCTTTTACTAGATAAAACTAAGTTACATAAGAGATTATATTGATCTACTTTACGACGCTAAAAATATTAATGTGTCATTTGAGTATAAGGAATGAGGATTTTTCAGAACATATTATCTTATTAAGTAATTGACAATTTCACTTGTGAATGAGAGTTTAATTCTTAGATAAATTCTACCTTATGTTAAGATATAGTGTTCATCCTAAAACATAATAAAGGAGATTAATTTATTAAGTTATTCCTTTGAAACCTTAGGTTTGTAAACAATATGAAAAATGTATTTTAAGACGTAAGTTTATTAAAATTTAGTATAAAGGATTATACATAGTCTATAGCGGGCATGTGTGTAAAAATAAAACATTTGGGAAATTAAATGTAAGCAAGGATAAATAAAAGGTTATCTTAAAGTGCTTTATTATATAGTTAATGATAAAGTAAATAATATACCTTGGGAATACTAAATGTAAGAGTTCGATAAATCTAAGTTAACTATAATATAGTTATTCAAGATGAGAAACAATTTAACATCTTATGATAAGATTATTAGATGGTTGTAATAAAAGTCATCTTAAACTAAGCATAAGATAAATGAGTTTAGTAACTCAATTAGGTTATCATAAAATGCATCTATAACACCATGTTTCCAATATACAGGATGTAGATCTTAATTAAGTTGAGGGGAAAACTTAATCATAATGGATTATTTGGTAATACTGATAAAATACATAATCATTACATTGTGAAATAATAGTATAATACTCTAAGATAAACCTATCATAGGTCATAACCCGATATTTATTCTAAATTAAGAATAAAAGTGTTAAGCTTAAGAATTATTATTGAGATTCTAAGATTAGATGAATAATATAATATGCACTTATGATATAAGGGTCTCAAGAGTCTTGAATTGGGAATTAGGGTTAAGTATGAATAAAGTGGATAAGAGTGTAACAATTGACAAGTGTTAATAACATACATTCCCTAGTCTTACAACCTTGGGTTATACAACATTCTAATATAAGTCAAAGGTTATACATAACATTTAAGCGAGGGCTTAAAGGACAATTGAGACTTAGAAATAAGAGTAAGGAATTTATTTAAGTTTAACTTAGGTTACAAGTTATTGATGTTAGACTACCTTTATATTCCTCAGAGTTTTGTTGATTATTTGCACAAGTCGACTAGAACTGCTACAACGATTACCAGGTACGATTTCTCGTACTCACTTGATGTGTTATGGACTTGATGGAATGTTTTGTACGATCTCTCGTACTCAGATGCTTTGGTGACGGATTTTATGGAATGTCTTGGAAACGCTAATGAGTTTGAATGAATCTTGAAAGGAAATTGTTTGTTTGACTAACTCAGCCTGTTGTGACTGGCTGAGCCTTGGATGTACAACTCACATGATCATTGGTTCCTCTATCTGGATCTCATTAGATATTGACTGTTGAGGGTTTACGCCTCTGCACTCTGTAGGACTGAGTGTTTTGGTATTGCACTTGTACAGTTAATAGTCTAGTGGGAATATGGGAAAAATGTCAAACTTGGTATTGGGTATGGATTATTTCTAATAAGTGGTGCACTCACTTTTCACCGATGACTGAGAACGGGTCGGTGGCAGCGGAGGTCTGCTATACCTCGCCCTTTGTGGCAACTGACAGCGGAGGTCTGTTTACCTCGCCCTTGTGGCAACTGACTGGCGGTGGGGGCCATCTCTCCCAATTGGTTTTATTCCACTCTTGAGTTATGGGTTCTTGGATATCTTCTTTCATTCCTAGTCCTTGTGACTACTTGGGTCTTTCTAATCCTAATTGGAACTGAATCTAACTTAAGCAATGGATGTTCACTAACTTCTGGCGTGGTTTCTTTTAAGTTGACTCACTTTACTTCTTGTTATTTATCTCTATCCTTGACTTGATATCTTTGACTTGGTGATTTTGATGTGCCTTGTTCTTCTGTTTTGTTTTAAGCGTTTGACTTCGAGTTATTGTTTGTTTCAAGAGTTATGTTTTAAACTTTTGTTTTGGAGAGTTGTACCAGTTCCATTCCAGGGAACTGACTCACCCCTCCCGGGGTGGGCTGCTTGGTTTCATCTTGCAGGTACGATTTGTTATACAGGTGGCCACGAAGAGTATGAGTGTATGGGATGGGAATTAGGATTTGGAGAGCTACTGTATTTTGTTATCATTACTTTTATACTATGTTTTCTCGAGTTCAGACCGTAGCATTTGTAATATCGTAAGTTGTAATTGGTGAGGTTTGGTGCCGGGTGTTTGGAACCCGATGATCTGTAATCGCCTTAGTATTTTATTTCCGCTGCATTTATGATAAGTAGGGGCGTTACAGACAATGGTTTATGACAGTTACGCCAGACAAAACTTTACACTTCGTGCCATGCTTTTTTGCACAGTGAATGACTTTCCAGCGTACGGGAACTTATCTGGATACACAGTAAAAGGCACATTTGCTTGCCCAATATGTGAGGACGACACTTGTTCTAATCGTCTACAGTTTTATGGAAAAAAACGTCTACATGTGTCATCGTAGATTATTGCCATCAGCTCACCCATACCGTAAAAAGAGGAAGTTATTCAACGAAAAGACTGAGTCACGTGTTGCTCGTATACCTCTGAGTTCTGAAGAGATTTATCAAAAGGTGAAAGACATTGACAATGTTTTCGGTGTTCCGTCCAAGTCTACCAAAAAAAACATCTGGAAAAAATGTTCAATATTTTGGGAACTTCCGTATTGGAAACATTTATCTGTTAGGCATTGTCTTGATTTCATGCATATTGTCAAAAATGTTGGTGAGGCTGTTGTTGGGACTTTGCTTAACATACCTGGGAAAACAAAAGACGGAATAAAGGTTCGAAAAGACATGCAAGCTATGGGCATACGTGAGGAGTTGCATCCCCAAGAAAGAGGCAAACGAACATTTTTACCTCCAGCATGTTACACTTTGTCTAAGAATGAGAAGAACAGCTTTTGTAAATGTCTTCATTCCCTTAAGGTTCCTACGGGTTACTCATCTAACTGGAAAAGTCTTGTGTCAATGAAGGACTTGAAGTTGATCGGGTTGAAGTCTCATGATTATCACATTCTGATGTTGCATCTACTTCCTGTTGCCATTCGGGGTATATTGCCGAAAGATGTGCGGAATGCAATTACAAGACTATGTTTCTTTTTAAATGCAGTGTGCAATAAAGTCGTGGATGTTGATACACTAGACAGTCTGCAACGCGATGTTGTTGTTACGATGTGTCAACTTGAAATGTATTTTCCACCCTCGTTTTTTGACATCATGGTCCACTTGGTTGTTCACATTGTAAGAGAAATCAAATTATGTGGTCCTATATATTTAAGATACATGTATCCATTTGAGAGATACATGGGAATCTTGAAGGGAAGGATGAAGAATAGATATCGACCTGAAGGGAGTATCATAGAAAGGACAATAACCGAAGAAGTGACAGAATTTTGTACTGAATACTTGAAGGGAGCTGTAGCTATTGGAGTGCCACAACCGAGACACATAGGAGGGACAGAAGGTCAAGGTGTTATTGGAAAAAAATTGTGGCAATTGATTCATCCTCAATGGAGTCTGCACATCTATTCGTTTTACATCACCTTGAGATTATTGAGCCATTTTTTGAGAAACACATGACTGCACTAAGAGCTCAATATCCTGGGAGGAATATTATTTGGTTGATAAAGGAGCAAAACAAGACCTTCTGTTCATGGTTTAGAGATCATGTCATGAAGATTGCATCACTAGAGCCTGATAATGTAAGTGAAGAGCTCCGTTGGTTAGCCTTGGGACCTGGTTCCACTTGTATATCTTATGAAGGGTATGACATCAATGGGTTCACCTACTGGACAAAACGGCAAGATGATAGATGTTTAAACCAGAATAGCGGGGTTAAAGTAGAAGCAACAACAACTGAGTATACCAGAGGTGATCCAGCTTCAACGATTTCAACTCGAGGTTGTATTATGGATTCATTGCAGATATTTGGGAGCTTGATTATCAGTTTCAAAAGTTTGTTATTTTTAAATGCAAATGGGTGGATAATAGAAACGATTATCGGGTTCACGATGGGTTTAACTTGGTTGATTTATCACGCCTTGGTCATACACAAGATCCGTTCATATTTCCCAAGGATTGTGAACAAGTATTTTACATAGAAGATCCCATCGATTCCAGGTGGTCAGTTGTATTACCAGGGAAAAGATTTGTCAACATTAATGCTGATCAAGATGTTGATGATGATGAATTAATGTTCGATGAGACACCACCTTTTTCTACCAGTATTCCTGTCACAGACATTGTTGATGTTCCAGACGATGTAGTGTATACTAGGTCTGATCACGATGAGGGTTTATGGGTTGAAAACCATAAATGATGTTCAGTTGTTAGGTAATTAAAAATATATTTTATTGTTTGTTTGTTCATTAAATAATTTGTTGGAATAATAACGATGTCTTATTATGTATTGATTACATTATTTGTTGTGGTGTTATTGATATACGGTTGTTTATCTTTGCAGATAGTTAAATGGATGATATGGATGACCGGTCGGCGAGCTTTTGACAGAGGCATCCCGACCAAAGAAGAAGAAAACACGTGGAGGGAAAGGTCACAAGTCACAGGCCCGAGCTGATGAGGGGGGTAATGGCGGGGATGAGATTACTCCAGCCTCTGTGCCAGCTGAGGACACAGAGGCTGGACCTTCTGGATCACAAATCCAGCTTCCTAGGACCGTAAAACCTCGAGGTCCGACGAAAGCTCTCAGATCAAAAAAGATTGAATCAAAGCCGTTACAGTTTAATGCGTATCTACAGCCGATTGGGGAATGGGCTACAGACTTCACTACAGAGCTAGGCATCATTGTGCGAGAGTATTGTGATATTACTCTCACCTGGCCTCAAGTTGATGAAGGACTAAAGAGACAGATGTTTGAGATCGTACAGGTAAATAAACAATAGTTAAAGTATTATTTTTGTATAATTTGTAGGTATCCATCACTAACATTTGTTTCATTTATGGTAATATGCAGAAACGATATCAAATACCAGCAGAAAGTGAGTACTACTCCATGGTCAAATCAATGATGCGCAAGAAATTTGCAGATCATAAGCATGATCTGGTTAAGTGGTTTATCACCAAGAAGCTTAAGAGGCCGGACGGCGACACACGCCAACCTTGGGAGATTTACACACCAATAACCAAAGAGAAGTGGCAGGAGTTCTATGATAAGAAGATGGAGACAAAGGTATGTATTAACTATTAAATAATTAATTATTATATAAATATATTTTTGAGGTACTTATATTTACATATGTATATATTTGGTCATCTTAATTGTGTGTTTATTTGATAACAGGAGTACCGCGAAGCCCAATCCGCGAATGCGAAGAAGAATGAATATCATCACGTGTTGGGTGCGAAAGGGGTTAATAGAAGAGTGCCTGAATGGGTGGCAGAAGGAGAGTTGCCATCAGATATGAGCACTCTTGATGAGCACCAGCTACGGGGTACGTTTTGGAAGCTTTCACGTACTAAGAAAGACCCGAAAACTGGAGAGCGTTTATATCCCTTCGAGAAGACGAAGGAAATTGTTGATAAGATGGTAAGTACTTTTCTTTACTTTCAAATTTTTTGACAAATTTATTTTTATCATCTTAAAAATTATAATTAACTGCTTTCTACATTTAATTATAAAGGATGAGCTGAATGAACAAGTTACCCAAGGGACTTGGGTACCTGATCGACATGATGACCAGTTGTCTCGTGCACTTGGAAAGAAAAAAAGATCATCCAGGCCGAGCTGTGGGGTTAGGGGGTGTTAACATAGGGATAAGAAAACTTTTTGGTAACCCCGGGTCAAGGAAAGGGAGTACTCAAGGACAAACAATTTCTTACGAGCAGCACATGCGTGCCATTAATGAAATGAGAGAGCAGTGGAAGAAGGAGGTCTTTGATGAAATACGTCAAGGCAGTCATGCATCCCAGCCATATGTTCCTCCAAGATTCTGACCCTACTCCTGCTGGAGTGTACACAAGTGTGGATTCCAATGACCAGTATCCTTACGCTTATGTACAGGTAATTTTTTATACCTTTAACTGTTCTATTAGTTGTCATATCTTTTATTACATATTTTTAGTTCAACATCTACTACTGATGAAATTGTAGGACCCGTGGAACTGTAACCTCCTGCTTCCATACAACAATGAAGAATATGTGTCGCGGAAGGAAGGGTGTACCAATCAGGCCCTAATGACGTGACCCATGGAATACCACTGAAGCCGTATCACGGGAGAGTCTCTGTGGACGAACCGATTTATACGGTTCCTGATCTACCACTCCCTGTACCTACGGAGGAGTACAGCACAGTTCGGTCTGCAAAGGGTGCATTCGTTCAGTGGCCCATTCGTCTGATTCGGAAGTGTGTGAAGGTATGTCTAATACTAACCACTAGTGTAGTTATTATTGTTCATTACATGAATATAGTATGTGTGGATGCTCAGTTCATGACTAGTATTGAATGTCGGTTGTAAATAGGCATTAAGAAAGAAATCCATCTCCTGACAAAAAGAAGTCAAAGATTGGATCCTCTGAATACAGAGCATCCACCAATGTTGTGGAAAGAGAAAATTTGGTGGACGATTCCGTATATGCACGCTTGGGGCCAAACATGAAATGCTTGCATGATCTAATCCGCGACTTCCCAGATGGCAGAAATTCTATCCTACTCAGTTTGACGATGACCTTCTTCACTACGGACGAACTATAGAAATCCAAATGTGGACGACTGATGTTAGGGACATCCTACGATTTGATTGGGTGCCTGTTGCAGTGATGCATTCATTTATTCTGTAAGTATTAGTTTTGTTTTATAATTAAGTTATAAATTGTTCTGAAGCAATGTTTATTAATTTTATGTCTTTTTATTTATGAACAGGTTTTTGAATGACAAAATGCAATCTTTTGGCCTTACCAAGTATGGATTTTTGTGTCCTGAAAGAGCATCATTCACTGCTCTGAAGTGCGATACAGAAGCGTGTAAGGTGTACATACAGCGTGCGTTGACTAACAGCATCAGAGCGAGGAAGAAATATGTTATGCTACCTTATCATCAAAGTATTTACTTCTGTTTATCATTTTAATTTGAATAACTGTTGTAGTTATCTGTGCACACATGCATTATAATGACATGTGAGTGTTTTGGTATTACACAGTGGCCATTGGGTTTTACTGGTGTTGTGTCTGGATCGTTCGCGGATACTATTTCTTGATCCGTTGCAAACCGGAAATCCAAGAGAAATCAAGATAAAGCCACACCTTAGCGTGTAAGTACATTATGAAGCAATTCTTTATGTATTTCAACTCCTTTAATTTAATTTTATTATGAATGGATATCCTAATTTAATTAATGTATGTTGATGATAATAATTATGCAGTGTGTATCAAGGTGTTATGCTTTCAGAGCTTGGTGTAAGGTCAAAAAATAACGTCCAATGGACTTCAGTGAAGGTGAATGCATCATCATTTACATGTTTATTATTGATTGGTTGTAATCACAAATAAATGTCTTATATAATTAGTTATGTTCTTCCTGTGTTTAAGTGTTCACATCAACCCGGAGGTTCAGAGTGTGGGTATTATGTCATGAGGTATATGCATGACATAGTCACCCTATTTGGTGAGATGGATGATCTGTTAGAAAAGGTATATCGAAGTTATATTTATTTTTCAATTACTAATATAATTGTTTGATGATTAACCAATTTTGTCTTGTTTTGTTTTTCAAAGGTTTTTCCTAGTGTTGGAGAATATAACGCAGAAACCATCAACGGGATGCTAGAGGATTGGGCGGATTTGTCTCCATGACTTTGGTTTGATTTTTGCTTTTTGTTCTCGAATTGTTATTTAGAACTTTCGTTAGACTTTTATGGTTAGATAGATTGTAAAAAATGACCACTATGAGTATATTAGTGAACATTTGATCAATTGTGTATGTATATGGTCATTTGTGACTATGTGAATTGTGGTGTATGGTCATTTGTGACCATTTTAAATGTGGTGTGTATGGTCATTTGTAAGCCGTGTCATTATTTTTGGGATTTTTTTGACAATTTACTTACAAAGAGTGATGAGATCCTCTACCATGTGATGTAGAGAGATATGTGGACATATTTGGATGCATATTAACAGGTTTTGTGACATATGTGGGATTGTAAACGAAAACGAGAAAAACCAAAAAAAAATGGAGGATTTTCGGCGGTTTCTATGGAACCGCCGAAAATATCCAATGTTTTCACGTTAATTTTGCCTCTGAAATAGGTCTTTTTGGCGGTTTTGCCTTAGGAACCGCCGAAAATAGTTGCTTTTTTCGGCGGTTGCAAAACCGCCGAAAATATGGGAAGACCCTTTTTCGGCGGTAGCATTTTTGGCGGTTGTAAACCGCCGAAAAAGGCATAAAAAAACTGCCGAAAAAGACCCTTTTTGCACTAGTGGAAAGTACATCATGTTATCTCTCCTGATATCTGGTCCCAAGCAGCCAGGTAATAGCATTGATGTGTATCTTGCCCCTCTGATAGATAATCTGAAGCTATTGTGGAATGAGGGGACCGTGGTATATGATGCTTATGCAAGAGAGAATTTCACGCTCAAGGCTTTGTTGTTCTGTACCGTCAATGACTTCCCTGCGTATGGCAACTTGTCCGGTTACACGGTTAAAGGAACATTTGCATGTCCCATATGCGAGAAAGACACTTGTTCGGACCGTTTAAAACATTGTGGGAAGAATGTTTATATGTGTCATCGACGTCTTCTCCCCGAAGATCACCCTTATCGAGTAACGAAGAGAAAGTTGTTCAATGGTCGAGCCGAAACTCGTGTGGCCCGTTTACCTTTGAGCTCCGAGGAAGTGTACGAAAAGGTTAAGGACATTGCAAATGTATTTGGAAACACATCAAAACCGGCGAAAAACATTTGGAAAAAGTGTTCTATCTTTTGGGATCTACCTTATTGGCGTCATCTTCCTGTGAGACACTGCTTAGACATCATGCACATTGTGAAGAACGTTGGTGAGGCAGTGAGTGGGACTTTACTCAATATACCCGGCAAAAAAAAGACGGATTGAAAGTCAGAAAGGACATGCAAACCATGGGTATACGAAAGGAGTTACACCCACAAGAGAATGGGAAACGAATATACCTACCTCCTGCATGCTACACGCTCTCAAAGGCTGAAAAGATTAGTTTCTGCAAATGTCTGCACTCGGTAAAAGTACCGTCTGGGTACTCTTCAAACTGGAAGAACATTGTATCGATGAAGGATTTAAAACTTTTAGGCATGAAATCTCACGATTATCATGTACTGATGTTACATCTTCTTCCAGTCGCAATTCGAGGGATATTGCCATCTGATGTCAGAAATGCTTTAACTCGGTTATGTTTCTTTTTCAACGTTGTTTGCTCCAAGGCAATTGACGTAATCTCTCTAGACGATCTACAACGTGAAATTGTTGTCACATTATGTCAACTTGAGATGTATTTCCCACCATCTTTCTTTGACATAATGGTGCATCTAATTGTGCACATCGTTCGAGAGATGCAGTTCTGTGGTCCGGTATACTTACGGTACATGTACCCATTTGAACGATACATGGGTATTCTGAAAAGTAGAATGAAGAATAGTATCGACCAGAGGGGAGCATTGTTGAAGCAACAGTGACTGAGGAAGTCACGGAATTTGTGATCGATTATTTGAGTGAGGCAGAGTTAATTGGTATCCCAAAACCACGACATTATGACAGGTTTAAGGGTAAAGGTGTCAATGGTAGAAAGATCGTGCAAGTTTCGCGCCAACTTATTCATCAAGCACATTTGTTTGTCTTACAACATCTTGAGGTTGTTGAACCTTATTTTGAAACCCATATGGTTGAGTTAAGGCATCAAAATCCTTTGAAAGACCACATTTGGCTGACAAAGGAACAAAACCGAGTTTTTATCCAATGGTTCAAAGATCATGTGTTGACATTAGCATCATTAGATCTAGAAGCTGTAAGTGAAGAGATCAGATGTTTGGCAATCGGACCTGAAACTAATATTACATCATTTGAGGGGTATGATATTAGTGGGTATACATACTACACTGCACGCCAAGATGCCAAATCGATAAACCAGAATAGTGGGGTAAAAATTGAAGCTGCTGCCACTGAGTACCACAGCGGTAACCGATCTCAACCAGTTAGTAACTCTAGTTGGTATTATGGTGTCATCGAGGACATTTGGGAACTAGAGTACGACATTGATTCCTTTCTGTTGTTCCGGTGCAAGTGGGTGGACAACCGACGCGGGTACCAAAATGATGGAGGGCTTACCTTGGTTGATCTTTCACGTGCCGGTTATACGGATGATCAGTTTGTTCTGGGAAAGGATTGCAACAAGTGTGGTATGTTGAGGATCCGAAAGACTGCAGATGGTCTGTTGTTCTTCCAGGAAGAAGGCCGGTTGTAATCGAAAATGAGAATGAGGATAACGATGATAAGGAAATGGTAGAGGAAACATCCTTGTTTCCTACTGGATTAACGGATTCGATTGATGTTGCCGAAAACGATTTGCTCTACGCACGATCAGACCATGATGAGGGTGTTTGGGTAGAAAATATGAAATGATTTATGTTTTCGTGTCAGGTAATGTTGTTAGTAGAATGTATTGTGTAATGTCATCTTAACCGTTATTGTTATGCTTCATAGTATTTATGTTAATTTATATAATGACTTTATATGATGATAATGCTTTTTTTTTGCAGTGGATGATCACCCTATGGATGACCCCGTTGGACAGTTTCTCTTGACTGGAGAACCTGAGCCACATCAGAATAGACCAAGTAAGCGGGTCACAAGAGGAGGAAAGAAAAAGAAAGACCAGGTAGCTGTACGCGAGACTGAGGCTGGCCCTTCACAGCAGACCGAAGAGCCGTCAGTTGTCCCACCAGAGGCCAAGAAGCAAAAGAAGAGAGGTGTCACACGTGGGCTGAAAGCTACAAGGGCCCTCCTACAAAACCGGTGGAATTCAATCAGTTCAACCAACCTCATGGAAATTGGAAGAATGACTTCACCGCTTACGGTAGCCATTTGGTGAAGTCATATTGTAACATAAACCACACCTGGAAGCAAGTGCCTCAAGCGTTGAAGGATACTATGTTTGAGCGTCTCCAGGTAAATCTCTACATTATTACTATGATCTTTTGTGAAATAATAGAATATTTATGTTTACTTTACTAACTGAATGATTATGTATGTAGTCTCGTTTCTCCGTGGATCCCGCACTTAAAAAGGATGTGCTATCAGGGATGTCGAAACAGTTCCGGGACCACAAGAATAAGTTGGCTGACAAGTTCATCTACAAGATGCCTGATCCAGAAGATCCAGATGATCCAGATCATGGTTTTGGCGGTGAGAGACCACCATGGGAGGTTTACGAGGGCATCACCGAAGAGCAATGGGTACAATTTGTTGAGTCACGTCACACACCGGAGTTCCAGGTGCACTTTATTGTCATACATACATAAATTACTCTTAATTTCTTATGTCTTTTGTGTTCAATTTCACTAAACATGATCATATTAATTTATGCAGGCTCTCCGTGCAAAACAACAAGCAAATGCTAAGAAGAATCTGTACCCTCACCACTTAGGTGGAAAAAGTATTGCTCAAAGGGTACCAGAATGGGAGCAAAAGGGATATCTGCCCACGGATGGCTCATTGGATGCCAGTGGCAGAAGAATGAAAGTGTGGGAGTTAAGCCACATTCCGAAGAACTCTACTCCCGAAAATCCTCAATACGATGATGCCACGAGAGCAGTTATTGCTCAAATGGTAAGTGATATCATTTCATTTTTAGTCGAACTGTTCATTTCATTTGTATATGAACTTATGTTAAACTAATAACTATATTTGTGTGTTGTATTAGGGTGAATTAAGCTCTCAGCTCACCCAGGGCACCTGGACCTCACAGAGGAATGATGATCCTCTTACACGCGCTCTTGGTAAGAAGGATCATCCAGGTCGTGCCATTGGGTTTGGTGGGCACGTTGGTATCCGCCAGGCATTTGGCGTACCCGGGTCCAGAAGTGCACAGGGAAGGATGATTAGCTACGAGGAGCACCTGAGAGAGATGGCTGAGATGGAGCAGAGGATTAATCAGGGCGTCGACGAGAGGATCGCTCAGGCTATGTCAAGGATTGAGACACAGAAGCATAGCAGCCAAGAGGTTTCTCGACCACCAGTTGAGTCACCCATTCATCATCAGAGTTCACCGTGGGAAGTAGTGTCCAGTCGGTTGAGCCGTTTCCCTATGCATCTCTAAAGGTTAGACTTACATTTCAATTGAGTACATGACGATTAAGATTTTTCATTTGATCACTAATATCATCATAAAGGAATTCACAATTTTTATCTAAACAAGTTCCACATAACACTCAGGCACCCACTGAGTGCCATCTGTTTTTACAAATTGGAGTAGAAGAGGTCATGGTGGCATGGGGAAAACTTTTCCCTTCAGTTCCAAGTGATATTGTGCACGGTGAACCACTCGACATTACCATGCACGAGTGCTTCTGGACGAATTTGTTGCAGAGCATGGTGACGTCTGTTTACCGGTGCCGATCCCACAAAGACGTACCTTGCGTTCCGCACAAACTGCGACAGTGCAGTGGCCAGCACGATTGGTCAAACTCCCTGGGCAGGTATTTACTCTTAACCGTTGCTATAAAACTATTGATGTACCACCTTGCATCCATATACTTAATTAGTTAATATCATAGGATATGAGCCGACCAAAGACTGATAAGGGAAAAGGGAAAAGAATTGCTGCACCTGTGCAATCAAAGGCATCCACAAATTTCGTGCTTAGACCTAATTTGGTGGAGAAAAGAATATTGGCCGGCTTGTCGACTAATATGCAGATTCTGCACTCATCGTTGTTGCTCCTACCACCTCATTGTGATTCCCTCATTGTGGAAGATCACGAGCGGATATTTCACTATCAAGTTCAAGGAGAAGATATACATCGATTTGAGATGTTTATGTCCGACTTCGAGGAGTGCTTCAGGAGGGATTGGTTGAATGTGTCGATTATCAAGTCAGCCGCCATGTGAGAGTAACTTCTACCTTTTTATTTTGAATTCATTGATCGGTGATGAATTAGATGTTTGAATAAAAAGTTAATGACTAATGATATTGCCTCATAGGTGGGTGCATAATAAGGCCATCAATGTCTATGAAGATCACAGATTCGGATTCCTGTGTCCTGCTATGTGCAGTGAAGTCCAGATGACAAGTGATATGGAAGGCCTTATGCAATATATGACGAATGCCATCTTTGAATGTTCTAACAAGTCATTTATTATGCTGCCATATCATTCAGGGTATGATATTTGACTATTTCTCTTAGTATTATCTAAAACATATAGTTTGTGTTAGTTGTTTAATGATTTCAACACATTGTGTAATTTGTGGACAGTCGACATTGGTCATTGCTTGTGCTGGTGATGTTGAAGCACCCACGAATCTTGCAATTTGACTCACTTGGTAAGGGTGCCAAGAGACCGAAGATCTCCACCGCAATACTAAGGTAATTAGTTTGTTATCGTAAACAACAATTATTATTACTTAACATTAACTGTTTCATAACTTGCTACTGATGCTTAAAACTATATATATTGCTGATGTATATAGTTCCATGAGAGCTGCATTATCTCTCCAGAATAAAACAATGAAGAGTAACATCCCTTGGAACACTGTCAAGGTACTCTATTAATTGATAAATTTGTGTGATAATGTTTAAACTTGTTTATAACTGTCAATATGTGTGTTTGTATAGTGTCCGGTGCAGCCTGGGGGTTCAGAATGTGGATACTATGTCATGAGATTCATGAGTGACATAGTAGGAGCGTCGAACCTTTTACCAGAGCACTCGTTAGACAAGGTAACATTCTTTGAAAGTTTCAGTTATGCTCTTTACATGTTGTTAGACTTGTACGTTTTAGATTAATGTTCATTTTTTTCAAGGCTTACGAAGAAGTGTTCAAAGGTGGTCAGTATGATGATGCTCAAATTGTTGAGATGCTTGAGGAATGGTCGGAGTTCGTCTGCACAAGTTTAATGAATTGATGATCATGAAGATGTTTTGTGAACTTTTTCGAGTATGTAATTGTAACTCTGTACACTTGTGGATGGTGTAATGGTAGATTTGAATTGTAATGTGGTTTTTTATTTGTAATGAAAGTGTGTAATTAAGTGTAATTACATTGGTTTTGTTAACTCTCAAATTGTGGTGCGTCGTTGGTATTAATTGGGAGCTTTTATAACTTTTTAAATGTGTGCTGGAGCTCCCTGTGTGGATGAAGCTTTATTACAGGTCTCATTGAACCAAATGCGGTGAATATATATATAAGCTGAGATGGAAAAAACAAAAAAAAAGGGGTCTATTTCGGCGGTTCTAAGTTTAGAACCACCAAAATAGATACAAAAAATATGCCTATCTCGGGGGTTCTTAGAGAACAACCGCCGAGATAGACCCATGGGATTGACCGATGCTGAGATTGACCATGAGTCTATCTCGGCGGTTGTTGTCTAAGAACCGCTGAAATAGGTGCTCACACCTATTTCAGCGGTGCTCACACCGGCGGTGCTCATTTCGACCGCCGAAATAGACCCATTAGAACCGCCGAAATAGGTCTTTTTTCTACTAGTGGTTGGTGTGTGATCATTGGTGTCCATCACATTAATGGATTGAGATCGATCATCAAGGTGTCTGTGAGTCTGGCTGTGATGTGAGGGAGAGCAGCAGGCCGCGCGGGGTATTTTATCGACTTTTGGTTTATGTAATCAATTCGACTGGTCGATCGAATGCCCTCAACTTTGGTCGTTTTTGGTCATATTAATATTTCGGTCTGTTACGATTCTTTTTTTTTTTCAAAAATAATTGGATCATTATATTATATTTAACACGAGTGAAAATGAAAGTAATACTATAAAAGTTCATTAGGATCCTTACCGATCATATATATTCTCTCCATCCAGTATTATGCTATTTTTTTTATCGTTCGTCATTTTAATATTTATAAATAAAACATTAGCGTTCTTTTATCTACGTTTATGTTAAATATTTATACAGTAAACTATTAGTAAAAGTAAAACAAAATAATAACTAAACACTTAATACAATTAGAAATACTTTTTGATTACTATATCGGTACGTTAGAAATTAGTTTAAGTTTGATGTTAGCATAGTAGTAATAGTTAGCGTAATCTCGAGAAATACTGTTATTTACGAAGACACGTGTTCAATAAAATTAACTTCTTTTTATTATGAATGTTAATTTTTTTTCTTATAAAAATAGATGATTTTAAGGGTATAATAATTTAAAAAAGTAGATTATTTTATTTTTAATTTATTGAAATTAAAAACTTTAAAATGTTGAATAAAAGATTAAGAAATAGATAGAAAAGTCTATAATATCCTTATATTTTTTAAAAAAAGAGGAGGACCATATTGTAGAATTAGAGAAAAAAGGATTTCACCATGTTTTAGTCCCTACGAATTTACAATGACAGTACTTATAAAAAAAAAAAAGTTTACAATGACAGTGGTGGTGGTGGACGAAACTCGAAACTCCAAACCAACACGAAGAATATACGTGAAAAAAAACCCCAAGTGGATCTCAAAGTTATTTCTTTCTACGGTTCTACCTAAGAAGCTCTGATGAAAACGTTGACACTTTCAATATTTTCGTATAATTATTCGTACTATATAGTAATTAATTGTTTCTTAATACTAAAATGGGCCAACACTCTTAAGTGTCATCAAAATAAAAGCCAAAATATTGTGGGCAAAATATCCGTAGTTACTAAGCTGCAGCTAGTAAGCCGTACTTGAGGGACAAGCAATGCGTACAGACAGTACACAACCTCCAAAATAGAACCGATCCTCGCTTGAATTCATTCCTCCATTTCATACATATTATCACACCACACAGGTGATCAAGAGATGATGATGAACATAGTTTTCCGTAAGTAGTGAGTGAATCCGACAAGGTTCACAGCTGAATATTCCAACCAGAAGCTTAATCCAACTTCCCGATTGGCGGTGGTCACCAAGTGAACTTCCAGGCGATCGACAAAGACGGATTAAGGTGAGGTTTCGGTGCTCTGTGAGGCGAGATGGAAGGTACCTGAAACCAGTCGTAACAGGAGAATGGTTGGCTCTGGTTCGCCACAAGAATATCCAGAAAGGGGATAGAGTTACGCTAGTGTTGAAGCAGCAGGGTGAGGAGCAGTACCAGATTTATGTGGAGAGAGAGATCACCCTCATGGGTACTACGTTATGGGCACAGATTTAATTAAAAGTTATTTATACGTATTATGGAATCCTCGGTGCAGCAGGGATAGCAAGTCTTCCCTGGGGCGGTGCAGTGATGTCGCTAAAAGATCTGAAGAGCTTCTTTTTGTGTTACATAATCTCTGGTGGCTTAATTCTGTTTTGTTCTAGTTGCTATTTCTGATGTTGTATTGTTTTTGATGTCTAGTTTGTATTGTTGTCTTGTGCGCTAGCCTCCATGGCCATGCCAATGATGTAGACCATCAATATGCTGTCTTTGCAGCGCCTTGAGTATCAAAAAATTTTGTACGTCTTATTATAAAATTTTTCCATTCCACTAGTTCTCAAGGAATCTTTGCTTCTTTTGCGGTCTGAGCTTTTTAAGGACTTCGCTCAAATCACCAGTCACTAGGATGGGTTTATTGAAATACTGGTTTAAGATTTTGAAGTAGACATGTCTGCTTGTTTCTGTTGTTTCTGCTTGTGTTGGGGGCATAGAGGTAACACTCGAGGAATGAAGTATTTCGAGGGCTGGTGAATCAAGTCCAATTGGTATCAAGGCTGGCGCTTGACAAGTAGAAATTTGGTTCGACAGATAAATGGTCCCGATAGGCAATACTTTGTGTCTGTGATCCATGTGAGCCATGAAGTATCCTTAGCAGGAGATATCGAGGATTGGAAAGCTAGTGCTACATAGTTATTTCGGCTGCATAGGTTGTAATTTTAGTGGTGGATACTCATGAGCTTTTCCTGAGCTTTTTCCAGGCAAAGCTGAATATATACCACTTTTTTTATTTTTTTTAATAAAACGGCTACAAGCCTTAATTATATCAAAAAAGACCGGTTGTATCTGGGTTTTCCAGCAATTGTGAAAGTAGGTATTATGTGCAATGCAAATACACACATGGGCATAAGTACAATCGGTCATCCATACTATTTTTTTAATGGAAATAGTTTTTCTTATTAGTAGTGAGTACGTCATTTAAACTACTCCTATTAGATATAAATAACAAATCCAAGGTTCATTCCCATTTTTGTTATAAAAAGACGTCATTTCCATAGGATTTCATATCGTTTTTTTTAGAAAGAGTTTACTAACTAACCAATTTATTATCATAGTTATTAGTGATCGGTGAGGTGAGCATTGAATTTCCTAGATAATACTTATTGACTTCCATTCAAGTCTCATTTACTTAATTGGTTTTGATCTCTACGGGAATTCAAAGGGAATCACGCTAAGTCTCATTTACGTATCCCATACGTGATCGATCATTGTCATCTGGTATGAAAAGTTAGGTGCTTATATTTTATTGATTTTCTAGTCATTATCAAGTAATATGCAAAATCTTAAAAATTAATTAGTAGAATTATCTTTTTGATTAATTAATTAGTGACTGCAGTATCTGTCACCATTGAGCTAGCATGGATTATTTATTTAGCCCAGTTACGAACTCAATCAGCCCCGCCCATATCACTTGTTCTAACTCGGTTGATCTTTTTGTAATACGGTCGTTGATGATTGAAGAAATTATGATGAAGACCAATATGCTGATTGAATTAGGTAAGAGAACCATAATTGATCCGGATCCGAATGTAGTCTACTCATGGTCACAGACCCATAAAATTATTGCTATGACATATCATTCTAAAGCAATTTATATCGATGTAGAAAAGAAAAACCAAAAATTACAAAACAAGTAATTATTTTTGTTGAAATGATCCATGCACGAACCAAATTAATTCTTTTAATTTTAGTATAAATACGTACCAATAGTGTTGTTGTTATGTTGTTTAAGAAAATTAAATAAAATTCTACATAATGAAAGAACGTTGAACCATTATATATCTAGAAATTTAGTATGATATAAATGTGTATGAGAGATGAACCCAGAAAAATGACCAAAAACAGATAACAAAGAGTTATTTTAATTAGTTAGCCATAGGTTACATATTTATTATATAACCGATACTATTATAATTACACGTGTAAAAGTTTAGCATTTATTTTGACTTTATGGTTCGTCAATGAAGGCTCGTGCATACAAAACATCATACTAATATAGTATATATCCGAAAGATTCCAATAGTAGTAGCAAGTAGTGTCCTGTCCGAATTGTGAAACGATCCCGAGTCGGCTGCGCGTGGTGCATTGTTACGTGTTACATAGTACTCCATGTGGTTGTCAATGGCTGGACCCACGACCGACAATCATAAAGTATATCTCTGTTTTTAATAGGTGAAAATATATTTTTATGTATAAGGGATCTTGCATGCACCTTACAATATTTTCCTTTTTGTATTACTTAACACCGTTCAATTGGGTTTGTCTCACGTGTTTCTGAATTTTGTTGTTGGTTTTTAGTTGTACTCATAAAAGTAGTTAGCTTTTTTAAATTATTTATTATTAGTGTTGTGTTGTCAATGGATATTCGAGGTAGTAGTTAATTAGTGTATGTAAAATTACGTTACTAGACTTCAAGAAATCTTTCTATGTATTTCATTGTTTAAGCAGTGTGGTAGACCGTAGAGGGGATGTTTTCAACACGTAGCTAGCTTCTGAGTTAATTAGAGTACTCTCAGTTTATAAATGTTGTACTAGATTGTTACTGTTTACTAATAAATTGTTATACTCTTCTTCTATATGTAATATATTACTTGCATTATTATAAGTGGATACTTGGGAGACAAGTAAAGATTGACTTTTGGTAACATAATGTATACTACTCCCTCCGTCCCACCTTGACCGTCCTATTTACTATTTGGACATGTCGTTTGACTTCAATTTTTAACATATAAGATAAATTAATTTTGAAAATTTAAGTTTTGCATATGATTCCTTACTGATAAAATATAATACAAAATTTAGTTTTATAAAATTATTTTACCTTATATGTTTAATATTGAGATGGAAAAACGTGCCAAAAAGCAAACATGACACTTATGACGGGACGGAGGTAGTAGTAGTAAAGAATATTCTTCTCAAGATTTCGTTGTCGATTTCCGTCCTTGTCAGGTGATGACAGATTTGTTTCTATTCTGACAGGAGAGAAGGGACCACACTCATACAATAATTACAGTGATCACTTAATTTAATGTATGTTCGAATGTGAAGTTCCTTTCAGTTAATTAAAGCGAATGAAGCTGGTATGGTAGCCCACCGTATAATCTATATGGGACGGTCACCGCGCACGCCTGGATCAAAACATCAGCATTCATGACATTACGGGATTCAAAAGTCGCAGCAATATTAATTTGTTGCAAGACTAGAATATAATATCATATTTTATAAGATATCCAGTTTAATTAATTTCACGTGTTTCATATCTAAAGGGATTAATCACCATGAACTTTTAATATATATATATATATATATGTCCTCTATTATTACACAAATAGAACATGTTTCTTCTTCTTTTCGATTCCATCATATGAGTTATATATGTTGCTAGCAATCTTCACTACGTGTTAATATGTAACATACACTACAAAAAAAAATGACATTTACCAACAGAAATTTTCTGTAGGTAAAAGTCAAAAATCCGTTGGTACAGTACCAATTTACCTACTCCAACGGAATATTTTCCGTTAGCATTAGTACCGTGGGGATAACTCTATACCCACGTTTTTTTTGTCCGTTGGAGCAGCCTGAAATACCTATACCCACGGAAAAAATTGTTGGTAAATGGCATACAACTGACCAAATTCAATATAGCTATAACAACGGATATTGCCGTTGGAATAGGTAGACAATAACCTGATATGTTGTATCAATACCAACAATTAATTCCGTTGGCAAAGGTCATCATTATTTGTATCTATACTGACAGATTTATCTGTTGGAATAGATTCCATTGGTATAAACCCCTAGATTTCCAATCATTTAAACCTGTATAGTAATAATATCACAGTAAAAGATTTAGATCTTCAAAAGTTGAATCACATTAATATTCATAGAAAGTACGTAGCCAGATGTACAACCAATTATAGATGTCTAAAGTAAGTTGTTTCCACTTCAATATTTGAATAAGTATGTAGGCTAAATGTTGGCCAAAAGTTCAGCCCTTCCTAACAATGCTAAACATCCAAAAAGTACTCCCTTCATAGCAAAAAAAACCACCTCCCTAGTGCACAAACATCCTAGCCAACTAATTCTTCTCACTGCTATCTGGATTGCTTGATGGGTCCTTGCTTGAGGATGGGTCCTTGAGAATGCCACTAGCACCAGTTGATACCTAATAGAATCAATTATATTAACAATGATATCAGTTAATAATCAGCCATAAAACTAGCAAATACATAAATACCAAATGATCCACAAAACTCAAGGATGAATGCAAATCAATTACTCTCCGGTAGCCATCCCATTAATTTAGTCAAAGCAAAGATTCCTAGGGAATCAAGGGCTAGAACTGCTATGTTGGCATGTTCATACGAAATGCATGCATATGTCACCAAAAGTTGGGAAACAAAGATAATTCATAGAAGCAGCAAAACTTACTCCCACATTCACCCACTCCTATATACAACTAACAATCAATAAATTTTCTGTTGATTTGAGTGCACAATGGCTATGTGTTCCCTGTTGGCGTATAGAAAAATGCTTCATATAAAATAGGAAGCAAATGCTGACCTCTTGTAAAAATTCACAAAGCGTTTTCATCTGCACCTCCATCAAAGCAATTTCCTTAAGAATCTTCTTGTCCGAAGGAACTTTTATCACCATTTTGGTTTGCGCCGTGTGAAGATTTAGCAAAATGTTTCTTATCCAAATTCCAAGAGGGGTATCCTGCACCAAAGAATAATTTTGGTGTCAGAAAAAAAATGTCAAATTCATCAAGATACTGGGTGAAAAATCTCAACGTCAGCTGCAAAATATGAACTTAGTTCTATAACTAAGGAAAAAATGTACTAGCTAGAACAATCAGATGAAGTTTAACACACAGTTACAACCTCCACCAGCTGGGAGCAACTAATTTGTACAAAATGCATAATGAAGATGACCAGAAGATACAATGCAGCCGAAAATTTGATACAAGTATAATCTGTGTGACTTATTTTTCTTTTGGCCCAGGAGCATAGTAGTACTTTCACTGCAAAGAATCTTCAATCCTGGTGAAAAATTAAAAATGAACCTTGAACGATAGAGAATGAGTGCAACATATCTCTGTGATAGTGCAGTAAGTCCAGCAACAGAATACAAAGATAAAATACACTAACTTCTATTTAACTTGTCACAGTACTACACGTGCAATAAATTAAGAATCAATTAATAAAGAGTATGCCAAGAAATTATCAGATTCCTTTCCACACCAAAGTTTATTACTCACGTGAACCAGAAATAATGTGCATAGCATCATACATCTCAATTTGAGATCACATCAGATTCGAAGATTCAGAAACTAACAGCACATAAGTTAAAATAAAAAAGACAGAGCAATGGAACAACAAGAGAGGCGGTAGGGAAATTTCTAATGACTAGAAACACAACCTTCATGAGGAAAAATCTCTCAGCTCTTTGCTTAAGTGTTCCTCCAGTTTTAAGCCCGGTAGCAGCCAATGCCTGGATTGCAGAAAATAGCAGAAAGATATAAGACAATGGTGTGTACAACGTACATCAAGAACTAGTCATAAGATTGGTTATACGACGGACATAAGACTGGTTATATGATGGTCAGAAGACTTATTATACGATGGTCAGAAGACTAGTTATACGAAGACTGGTAATACGATGGTCATAAGACTGGTTATACAACGGTTATAAGACTGGTCATGTGACGGTTATAAGGCAAACATACCTTCAAAAATAGTCTGTCCGAATCTTTCAAGGGCTCTGCCCTCTCAAAAACAGAAATGAGATATTCCAGAAGCTCGGACATATATTCCTTGTACTGGCTGCCGAGAAACAAAGAAACAGGGAAACAAACGTTAAAAGAATAAATATGAGCTAACAATGCAATATTTAACAAGCAAATGAGTACAAACAAGTTCTACCTTGTAAGCTTAAGTAAAGAGTGACTTAGTTAATAATTGCCACAAACAACTATTGAAGAATTGGGTTCAAGGTGACAAGAGAGCGACGTCTCTAACAGAGATGAATTCCTGGTATGAAGATTTATTGAAAGAAGCAGTCAGCACAATCTACAAAGATATCAAATTGCTTGCAGCACTTTCCTATTAGAATATAATATGCTAAATTTAACGTAATATGCATGCGATGAGATTAGGATAATGATAGATTTTCCCTTGTTCTACACTAAGAAAAGAGGAGAGAATGAATAATTACACATTCAACAAACAAGCAGTAGGAATTTCAATACAAAAATGTGATAAAAGTAAAAAATGGATTTTCATCAGAGACCAAATATTCAGTGGATCTTTTGTGCCAAGTAATGCCCAAATAAATCATTTGAAAATAAAATCGTTACTTATGCAATACAAAAAGGTCATGATATAACAACACTTGGTGACAAAAAGAGCAAGTAGATTTACAAGACACCCTACTATCAGGCCATACCAACCTTCCACGCTAGCTAAATAAATGTTTCACACACAACAATAATAATTTTTTGATAGCCAAAATAAACTTTTATAACAAAGTATATGTTCACCAGCCACAATCCATCACTACTAAAACAATTGTGATGAATCATCATTACACTAAACAAATTAAGACAATCTCAAGAGAGTATACATGCGCACTTCCGTTATCTGCAAACATTTTCTCCAGAGAGAAGCTCCAGCTCATTTGACTGTGCTAGTGTCACCTGAAACATTTTCAAGTATCCAAGCCAATTAAACTTCTCTAATGACTTCCCATTTGTTTGCGTGCAGCAGTGATACTCAATTTGTATAGTATACAACAAATCTGTTTTTTTTTTCTTATTAAGGTAAAAAATAGATTAAGTCGGATGTTGGTAACTTGGACCATGGCATAATGAGAAGCAAATAGTTTTTAGTAAGAGCAGCGCATCTCCTTTATGAAATGCTTAAAGTAGACTATGTACTTTTCCGTAGAAAGAAATTTTGTCACTATGTCAGTAGACCAACCAGAGTTACAAAATGCCTCCACCTTTTCCAAAAGTTGAAAAGTTTTGTTGTTATATTAAGAGAGAAGCTTATTTAATCATAACTTCCCTCTTATGTATGAAGTTTAAACCCAATCATCTTGCCAGATTGATACTTTAGTGTCCATGTGCTAAGAATTGAAAACTATTGTATAGCAAATTGACAGAAATATACAATGAGAGAAAGAGATTGCTTCCTCTAGAAAATAAATAAAGCCTTAATATTACGCCTACACCAGAAGTTGTCATATGTGCAACTAAGTTTAAGTTATACTTGTTTTATAGCCATCGTTTTATTCCTTAGTTCTATAGTTACGGCTTTTGAATCTGTCACACAACATATACAATCTCAATTACCCCAATTCACAAGGATATATGCTAAGAAATCTGAAACATACAATAAACCTTAATGACAGAAAGAAAAGTAAAGATGAAATATATACCATATGAGTTCCACCATCAGAAATTGTAATAGCTACAAGCTTAACTCTGCTGCTGCACCCAAAAGAAATCCACCACCATTGTCTGAAAACAAGAATTAGTGCACATTTATAAGAAGCAAAGAACAATGCAAGAGCTGGTACGACATCAATACAAGAACCTGTGAAGAAGCCAATTGCCTTTTCAGGTAGTAGATAAAATGGAGGATTCACCAAGCACTAGAGCTGAAAGCTTTGCCCAATTGCATTTCCAGGTAGTAGACAAGATAGAGGTTCTCACCACACCAGTCAAAGATAGACTCTTCAGTATAATTTAAACAAGAGAAGCAGGCAGTTCACTGAATCAGCCACTTCATCTAGGGTTTGACGAAGAAAATACATACCGTGTGGAAAGTTTGCTACTCACCAGCGGCGGAAGAAATCGATGTGCTAGACAGAAACAGCGAAGCAAGCACAGCTCACCGACGACGATGATGCAAATGGAGAGAAAGAGGTAGAAAAAAAAGGGATATCTGACCGTTCAGCTCATTTCGGCCAGAAGTGGTAGACTCGACGGCAACAGGTGCTTCAAGGACGGGGGAACTGCAGCCCGGCTAGGAGTATAAACACGATAGGGGGTAATGGGCTTATGGGCGTGATACAAGGTGAAACCACCCGCCGGCTGAAGAAATTTCGCACTACTTCCTTCCTCATCGGCTGTGGTTCCTTCCTCAACGACTCGAGAATTCCTGTTTTCTACTTTCTTTTCATGTTTAACCCTATCTTCTTCTTTTTTTTTTCAGTGCAGCGCGCCTTACTGGTACAAGGCGGGAATTTCTACTTTTAAGTGGGCTATGCGGCTATGCCAACGCAAATCAAATGCGTGAATATAAGTCCTCCGCCCGAACCAGTTATGCCAACAAAATTATTAATCCGTTAGAAAAAGCTTCCGACCCTTTCTTATAAATGTCCTATGCCAACAAAAAAATGAATCGGTTAGGATAGGCTTCCGTGGGTAAATGGCATTTTTTTTGTAGTGATACTGGACTATTATTGATAGACTGTGACACAGTCCTCAAACTTTTTGACTTTTTTTTGTGTTCAAAATTTATTTCAACAATAAAAATTACAGAAATCATGAGATTAAGCAAACAGATCGAAAGTGATAGGATTGAATTGACTACAACTTAATATTTATTACAATCTTGAGGGGCATGCATGCACGCACCTCTTAGTCTTATAACTATAAAAATCCATGCTAGTTCCATCTCCAAACCAAAAGTTTTGCAGTGAATAGAAAGATATCCTTTCAGAAAGAAGATCAAAACCAACACCAATGGAGATGAACGAGGACGCCATGGTCGTGGTGTTTGAAAAAGAACTCACCGAGACGGACGTGGAGCAAAGGCTGCATCTTACCAGACCTAGTCATAGTCTAAACTATCTGCCTGCTGCTATGGACCGCAACACTAGTCACCACATGGATTTTAATGTCTTCGATGAAACAGGAAAGGTGTGGAACCTTAGATGCTGTGTCCGAACAGCTGGACAGTACCCGAAACCTATTCTCACTGGTAACTGGTTTGATATTGTTCGCGACCACAAACTTAGGGTCGGTGATACAGTCAGACTTCTCAGGCATCAACATCCTTTTTGCTGCTAGCAACTGTTAGGATAGAGGGTACTATGGTCTTTCTGTATTCCTAATATCCTGTATTTGTCTCTTATATATACACTCAAGCAGATGTGTGTTACCTACCGATTCTAATAATACGGAAGTGTGTTTCTTCATTTTCCTTCCTCTGTAAAATCAACATGGTATCAGAGCACTTAAGTGCTGGGATTACTTTTCTTCTTTTGGCGATTACTGGAAAATCAAGAAGTTAGGTTTTGCCGGTTTATCTTTGGCAAGAGAGTTCTTCTTCCAGTTTTTCTTCCGTTTTTTGTTTCTTTCCTCTCCTCGCTGCGATGTCTGAGCGTGAAGAAGATTCACCCGTTATGGAATCTCCCAAGAAGCGAACTCGTGCTGGGAGGAAACCGGCGGCAAAGCGACACGTACTAGGCGTCAACACGGCCATGGAGTATGCAGACCCATTTTACTTACATTCCTCGGACGGGCCAGGGATGTCTCTTACTACGATTCACCTGAACAGCAATGGTACGAATTTCGGTATGTGAAAAAGGTCAGTCACTCTCGCCTTATCTTCCAAGAACAAATTCGTGTTTGTAAATGGTGATTTGCCTTGACCGACGGAAGCTTCGACAAAGAGAGAAGCGTGGGATAGGTGTAATACTATGGTGATGGTATGGATTTTAAACACCATTAACAAGCAGATCTCAAGCACGGTCATATTCTCTCACACCGCCAAACAAATTTGGGACCAGCTTCACGAGCGTTTCGGGAAGCCGAATGGAGTGCGTCTGTTGGAGCTTAAACGAGATATAGTCTGGTCCAGTCAGGGTACAGAGAGCATCAGCAATTATTTCACCAAAATGAAAATTTTGTGGGACGAATTAGACGACATCGACGAGTTACCATAATGTAATTGCTTGAGCGCTTATTCGTTGGGAGTTTACAGAGCCCGTGAGAGATTGGTTCAATTCCTCATGGGGCTGAATGAGACTTACTGGCCGGCTCGTGGGTCTATCTTGATGATGACTCCGCTACCGAGTGTAGACCAAGCTTACTCTATCCTCATTCAAGAAGAGAAACAACGACAGGGTCGATCGATGCCACCACCTCCGTCTGGTTCATTTTCTTTCAATTCCACTGGAACTCAGAAGCAAGATACTGCTAAGAAGACGGTTTGTGATTTTTGTGGTAAGTTTGGTCATGGCGCCGCAACCTGTTACAAGAAGGTTGGGTATCCACCTGGGTTCAAGTTCAAGGGGAAGAAGCAAGTGGCACATGTTTCCGACATTCAAGAAGATGTCGCTCAGAGCCTGGTTTCTCCTATTCCAGGCGTTTTCGGAGAACAGTGTAAGGTTATGTTGGATTTCTTCAACAGGAACTCTAATGTTGCTTCCACTTCTGCTGTGGCGATGACTGGTAATGTTTCTCAAGTTTTCAAACTAAAATTACCTGTTTGCTGTTCTGCTAAGTGTCTTGGTGATTCATGGATTATCGATAGTGGTGCTGCTCATCATGTTTGTTACAAGGCCGATTGGTTTGTCAATTTTTACTCTACTAAAAGAGGGATAAATATTGAGTTACCCGATGGTTCTTTGAAAGCTGTTAATACCATGGGTGATGTCCGGATTGGTTCTTCTTTTATTCTGAAAAATGTTCTGTATATTCCACAGTTCAAGTATAACTTGTTGTCTGTGAGCTGGTTTTCGCAACAGTTGGGTATGTGTGTGTCTTTTATGAATAATCTCTGTGTTTGTCAGGACCTTTCTCTGAAGAGGCAAAGGGAAATTGGTAGAGAGCTCAATGGGATTTATGTCTTGCATGATCTTTCTCTAGATGGGCTTTATTTGGAAAGGAAATACCACAAAGATTTGTGGTTTAGAGATGTTAATACTGTAAGTCAGGTTGCAAATTGTTCTTCTGCTACTGAAAAGAACATGGACTCGAATGTTGCTGTTGATGGGTTTCTTCCATCTTCTTCTTTGACTGATCTTGAACTTTGGCATATGCGTTTGGGGCATTTGTCCTTGAGTAAAACTAGGAAGTTAGGGGCTAAGAAATGTAATGCTGATAGTGGTTTTATTTGTAAAATTTGTATCAAGGCTAAGCAGGCCAAACTTCCTTTCTCTTAGTTTGTTATCAAAACTAGTGCTGTTTTTGAATTGGTGCATGCTGATGTTTGGGGCCCTTATAATGTTGTTACCCATGATGGTTATCGATATTTCCTTACTGTTATTGATGACTTTTCTCGAGCCATGTGGGTCTATATGCTTAGTACTAAATCTGATGCCTTTATTTGCATAAAACAGTTTGTTAAATCTGTAGAAAGGCAGTTCGATACGCGTGTTAAAGTCTTAAGAACTGATAATGCTTTTGAGATGGGTTCCTCGGCAGTAGGGAACAATTTCTTTGCTGAAACAGGTATTATACATCAGACTTCTTGTCCTTATACCCCTCAGCAAAATGGAATTGTTTAGAGGAAGCATCGGCACCTCTTGGAAACAGCGCGTTCTCTTTTATTTCAGTCTAGTTTACTCAAAGTATATTGGGGAGAATGTTTATTAACTGTTGTGCATTTAATAAATAGATGCCCCAGCAAGGTTCTTAAAGGAAAATCTCCTTTTTCTATTCTTAATAAAAGGGAAGCTAATCTGGATAGTTTAAAGGTTTTTGGTTGTTTGTGTTTTACTTCAGAAAACGTTATAAAGGATAAGTTCCATCCGAGAAGTGTACCTTGTTGTTTCATCGGTTATCCTTATGGGTCAAAAGGTTACAAGGTTCTGGAACTTGGTTTAGGAAAGATACGAATAAGCAGGAATGTCAAGTTTGTGGAACACATTTTTCCTTTTTCACTAACTTTTGTTCCTGCAGCAGTTCCTGACGTTGCTAATGTTCCTAGTGATTCTGGTGAACAGCAACACAGAGAGCAGGCTGATTTTAGCCGGCCTGATCAGGTAGATTCTGAGTTGGTGAGTGATGATGTTTCCTCATGGCATACAAAATCTGGTAGACAAACTAGACCTCCTAGCCATTTAAAAGATTATATATGCACCTCTGTTACAACAGATAACATTTGTATGCATACTTTGACATCATTAACTGTTTATGAGAAGTCTACTAATTACTCTCTGCCGATTCTCAGTCATATGTTGCAAACTGATGCCTATTATGAGCCAGTGACAAGAAGAAGATACTGATTTATAAATTAATCTTCGATTTCTTACATTGTTTTTTAGTGACTCTGACATGATAGGAAAGGTTTGAGAGACTGACGGGGATATTCCTTATTTCCTATTACTATACTGTTTCATTGATATTGATTAGCTTGTCCATATATATATTATAACGTGGCCTATTAATTAGTTTGGTGAACATACTTTTTTTTCATTTTAGACTTATGTATTAAAAATTATAACCATTTAACCTTATTATTGTTATGATAAAGATAAGGAAAAAGAAAAAAATTACACATAAAAAAAAAAAGAAAAAATGCAACTGAATGTATCTTCACCGGACGTCTTGTTTTTCTTTGACTGGCCTATCTTCTTGGAAAAACACTTACCCTAATTTGACTAAAATATCCTCAAATTTAGCCATCATAGCTACAATCACTTTAGGCAAGAATTTGCATTGTTTCTCTAACTAACAGATATCAACCCTTTGAATTAACTCTCAGCTAGTGATGATAACTTTAAGGGGATGTTTGTTTCGAGCGGGGAAACATAATAAAATCAGAAAAGGGAATGAAGGAATGAAAAATAATTCTCTTTGATTTTCTTGGTTGTTTGTTTGAGCTGGGGAATTAAATTAATAATCGGTCACCGGCCGTCGGTCAATGGTCAACGGCTGTCGGCTGCCATTTAATGGTCACTAATTGTCGGTCAACATTCACCGGTCACCGATCAGTGATCATTAGTCATTAGTCAATGGTCATATATCACCGGTCAATATGTATGGGGAAAGAGAATTTTATTCCCTAGTAAGTGGTGGGGAATCAAGATAGAAGGTTTTGGGTAATCCCATTCCTTTTCCTGAAAATAGGAAAAACTGGTAAAACAAAGAGTAGGGAAAAGAATCATTCCTCATTACCCAAAAACAAATACCCCGTAATTACTAAAGAGTCTCAGTTAGATTCTTTTTGAAGTTAATAATTAAGTTTGTAACCGCACCGCCATAAATGCGGTACAAGAAATTTGATAGTTTTTCACAACTTCCTTCATAAGTGTAGTTAAATAAGTTGAAAGGGCGGGTCTAATGAAAATAAAAATGGTACTATATCTTGATGGTTAGTCTTCTGCATTTAATAGTATTATACCTGAAACATTATTTTATCAATTAAGTAAAGTATTTCTGTAACAGTTGATATAGTATATCAGCAGGTCGACGCCGGCTGACAGCGTACGGTCTCACCTATTTGGCAGTCCAGTCAGCAGTTGACTGGACTGTTTTGCTGACTGGACTGCCTTTTTATCATATTAACTTTAATTAGTTGTAACTTTTAAAATATAAGTTCAAAATAAAAAAAATTATATCATTGTTCATCTAAATTCAAGCTCTTCAAAACAAGAGCAAACATGGATATGTTTGGACAACTTTTAAATTTTATATTATTTACATGTATATATCCATATATATCAATGAGACTTATGATTCACAACATCATTTTAGTGTATCATAATATCAGTTTTAATGAATCATAATATCAAAATTAATGAATCATATCTTCAGTTTAGTGTATCATCGTAAATATATAAGAATAAATTTTTTTACACAATAATACAACCCAAAAATATTTGGTATGTATAAAAATACGTGATTCACCATATAGATTTAAAATACACCATACAACAATAATAATACATTACAAAATAGTAATGATTTTTATCGGTTCCGAAGTTTGTTATCTAATTCACCACTTACTAGTTAATGAATCATAATATAAATTTTTATGAATCATAATATTAAATTTAGTGAATCATATCTTCATTTTAGTGTATCATCGTAAACATATAAAAATAAAAATTTCAACAAAATACAATACAAAACAATATTTGGTATATGAAAAATACATGATTCATCATATAAAGTTTTAAAATACACCATACAACAATAATAATACACTACAAAACAATAATGATTTTTGACTGGTTCCGAAGTTTGTAATCTAATTCAACACTTATTAATTAATGTCATGATATCAATTTTAATGAATCATAGTACAAAATTAATTGAAATACCCCAAACCTTGATATGTTGATAAACATTTAAACTATGGTATGTGAAGGCTAAAAAGTGCCTTAGAAACATCAGTGAACAATTTAAACCATAGTAAATGCAATAAAGCACTAAGATACGGTATGAGCAAAAACATGCTCTAAGCTATGAGTGGACTTGGTTAGGACCCAAAGAGCCTACCAAGACTTAATAACATTTAATTATGATTTTATAAGGCTAATTAAGCCCTTAGGAAACCTTGGTAGACATTGGAACCAAACAAAACACAAATAAATACCTTAAAGTCAATAAGAGCAAAAATGTGCTCTAAGCTTGGGATAAATTTGTATAAGACCTAATGGTCATACCTATACCTTATAAATATGTTAATGAACATATTAAATCAATTACCAAAGAAAACCAAGCTTGAAAACAAGTTAAAACACAAAAAGTGCTTTAAGGAGTCTTAAAGCACGTTTTTGAAAAATTGTCTTGTAAATGAGTTTTGAATGGCTAAATGTCCATCATTACTCTTTAATTAACATGTGTACTATATAGTATCACATTTGGGTGGCTATATCAAAGGGAAATCAAAAATTTCACTTCTATGTGCCTTGTTTCATGAATAGTAACCTTTTTAAGCTAGTTTGTAACATATGTTGTTATAAGTAATTAAGTTGGTCAACAAAGACTATTATACCCTCCTAAGTATATGGGGGCCGGTTTTCATGGTGTGAGTCACCAACATGTAAAAGAAATCAAATAAGTAAAGTAAAGTACTATTTTGCTTTATAACATAAATATCTCCAAAAGCAAACTTACCTTCTCATTTCCTTCTCTTCTTTCATTTCACACGGTTCTTCATCTCCTCCTTTCCTCCATTTACGATTTGCTACAGCTCCTCTCTTCTCCATCTTCATTTCCTTGCCAAATCCAACTCCATGCTCCAAATCAAATTCTAAGACCATATTTGTCTTAGTTAGGTCAAGCTCTACACTTCCATCTTTTCAAATCTTCAAGAGCTCAATTTTGATGCCATGGAGAATCACCATTGATGGAGCTTGAGCTTGTGTTTCTACACATTATACTCTCCTTGCTTCTAGGTAAGGAATCTCAAAGAAAAAAATCAAGTTTCCTCTCCTTTTAGTACATGGCCGAAAATTTCCTCACCATGGTGTCTTTACCTTGCTTGTTTTAGCTTCATTTGAATCTTCCAAGGGCTAGGAGGAGTCCTCTCTTGATACTTATTCAAGTTCTCTTCCAATTCCAAGGTAAAACAATTACCTTAATGTGTTAAAACAATATGTGTAACTAGGGTTTACAATGAGATGAAGCATAATGCTTGAATACTCATTCTATTATTTGTACATTGTTTAGAAGTTGACAAACAACCAAACACCCCACCGGTTTTACAAGGAAACAAGAAAGAAGTTTGTGACGAAAAAGAGGTAAACAAGTTATCTCAATGTAGTTTAAATGCCTTAGGAAAATGAGCTTGATTTGCTTAATAAAATACCTAAGGAGCCAATGTGAATGACTAGTGAAATGCTCTCAGGAGTTTATTAAAGGAATTGTATTGTTGGTGGGTGTATTGCAGGTCAAAGGCATTATTATGTGGGAAATTCAGTGTTTAAGGTTTATGCAATTTAAGGGCCTAAGAGCCATGTTGTTTAAGGGCCTAAGTGCCAAGCAAATTAAGTTATGCACTATATTGTGATGTAGTGCTAAATGTGTGAAGTCTTGTGTATAAAAATGTGTTTGATGGATTTTAGGTGTTCTGAATGAAATAAGGTAAAACCTAAGTGTTTGGATTGAGTATATACAAGAGAAGCTATGGCCAAATTTGGGAAATGTGTAAGAAGTTCTAAGTGTTTTAAGTGAGTTTTGGTGAACTAGGAAGTGTTAAAGGTGAATAAATGTTTACTTGAGAAGAAAACATGTATTAAGGTGATTTAGAGTGATGCAAGGATTTAGGTGTTATCTTGGAAGTTCTAGGAATTCAATGTGTGTTTTGAGAATGTATTTAAGTCTTGGAGAAGGTTGTTAAAGGTTTAGAAATGTTGGTGTACAAGGAAGAAGTCATGTTAGGTAAGATGTGAAAAAGGAGATTTAGTTAGTAAGAAAAGAAGTTGAGAGAAGATGTTAAGGTGTAGAGGAAACACCTAAGTGTAGTGGTCATTATTGGTGAACTACCACTTAGAAATCTTAAGGAGAAAACATCCCAAGTGCTAGGAATTTTGTAAGAAATTTGTGAAGGATAAAATGGTTTTGGTGAGTGATTTAAAGAGCTAAGCATATGGCTAAAGGTGTGTTTGATGTGCCAAATGATGTTAGAACACATTAGGAGGCTTGAGGAAAAGTTTGGAGAAAATTTGACAAGTTTTGGACAACTTCTGGTGTTGTCCGACCCAGTGGTCCGACCCAGGGTGGGTCGGACAGCTCTGTTGTAGTCACCGGTTGGAGTTTCTGGAATGGTCCGACCCAGATGGTTGGGTCGGACATGGGTCGGACATGTGTGTGTTAAGTCTCTGGAATGGTCCGACCCAGATGGTTGGGTCGGACATGGGTCGGACAGGTGTATTTAAAAGACGGGAAAAGTTTCTGGAACGGTCCGACCCAGTTGTGGGTCGGACGGCCCAAAGTATGTAAAAAAAAAATTGTTTAAGGTTATGAGATGATATGTAATGATGGGGATTGTTAGGTAATGATGTAATAAGGTTGTTTAAGAATATTAGGGGGTTATAATGACAATCAAGTAAGTGAAAAGTTGTATTAAAATGTAAGGTAAAATAAGTTTAAAATGTGAAGTTATTCAACTAAGTTAACGGGGAAAAGTTATAAGCATTAGACTTTAAACAATCAGTTTACCCGATGTTAAAAATACAGGTAATGTTATCAGTGTTCGAGAATGCTCGAGGAACGTAAGTGGACGTGGTAAAGTGGACTCCGGTGACAGGTATGGTTTTCTTGCAACCTGTGTCCTACCGGATTACACCGGCTTGTATGCCAATGTGTTTTTCTGTATGTTTGCCACGTTGTAAGATAAAACATGTAATGAGCTTACAGTAATTCATTTATGTGGCGTGTACAACTCCGATACCATTTAACCTCGGAAGTGTTAACCTTAGTTAACTGAGTCTAGGATCACATGAGAGTACGGTATTCGGAGTAAACGACCCGAACCATGGGACGTACTAACCACGGCTATGCGTGTGTTAATTGTGTGATATGTGTATGTGAATGTTGGGATCTCCCTTGTGTGTTTAACCCAGTTGTAGTACTGTATGTGTGTAGGTGTGATAGACTCCATAGTGGAGTTCTAACTATTATCTAAAGTAAGTATGTACTAACAGTAGTGAGGAATCCGGTTTGGCCGGTCGCGCGTTGTTTGGGAGAGGGTATCCTTCTTAGCCTTACCCTTCTCTTTGTTATGGTTGTTTCCCTCACGGGTTATGATCTCCCATTAGCTTATTCCAAAGCTTGGCTATTCTGACTTATGATCGGTTTAGGGGGAACATGTGTTTGTGTGGTGTGTTCGGGCCTCCAAACCCGAACCGCCTTAACTTAAGTTACTCGTCCAACTATTAGGACGGTAATGAGTGTTGTTGTTATTGTATAACGAGCTTACCATGAGGGTGACATCATTCTCTAGGCTCACCAGTGATTTAACTATGTTTGGGTCGGTTCCTAAGAGGACCGTTCCCGTTATGTTATGTGATGTTATTGTAAGCAATTCCTATTGCGATGTTATCATGTGCACGTCGACACGTGAAAGTGTTGTTAAGTTTAGTATGTAAGGAATGATATATATTGTGAGATATGAAGTGTGTGGATCATGGATATGAATCCCAGTTGTGATAAGAGGCGTTTAAGGATAACCCGATTTAAGGGTAAGTGTCGTCTATTAAGGAAGTAGCTCCATTAGAGGAGAAACACTCTAGGGATAATGAATACCATGAGTGACTTATTAAGTAAGGATATATTATCCGTTTGTTGAGCCCGTTGAGGCGAAATGATTATGTGTTGTGTGTTTACAGTTGCATGTATGATTTAAAAATAATCAACCGCATGCCAAGATGACAATTAGTTGTGCGTGGCCCGGTAGCATGTGGGCTGCGGGATTACCATACCAGCAAAGGTGCTGAGCCCCTTGGGGGCCACCCTTTTTCTTCTTTTCCTATTTCAGGTACGAAGTGCTGGAAGCCGTTCGAGAGTAGGACGGGTAGTCGTCGTACATGGGTAATCATTTAAGTGTATGTATACAGTAGGTGTAGTAAGACCGAAATTGTTGTCGGCATCAGTTTATAGATACTCGGTATAGTTGAAAGGTGTACGTTGTGTTGTTGTTAATGAAAAGGGATAGTAATGTGTAGTCGCTCGGGAATTTAGCCCATCAGACCGGTACAATGTATGTGTATTAGCCTTGTTAGCCACGTGGGTGGTTAACGGCGTGTAACACCAGCGAGTTGAGTTAATTGATGAGTTGTGTATTCCGCTGCAGATTGTTGTTATGTATTGTTGTTGGATGGGGTGTTACAAAAAGTGGTATCTGAGTGAAGTATCGCTCTGATGACTGAATTACCGAGCTTAGGAAGTACCGAGTTAGGATTTAAGTACAGTGGGTTAAGGGTTGAGTGATAGCGTGAGAGATACGTTGGATAGGAATTTCCAGCGTGTACTGGAAACCTACAATATCCATCCCACCCTCCACAATCCCTGTTTTATAACTTGGGAAACAACGCCAGAGAGATGAAAGTCCTCTCATACTCGGGAATACCTGATCTGGCTGTTATTAAATACCTTTAGGGTACGGAGAACCTGTCATACGGTAGATCCCGAAAACTGGGAATCCCGGAGACGGTTGCCATCTGAACAATGTTAACCGCATTTAATAGCGAGGAATGAAGAATCTTGTGTATAGAAGAATGGAATTTCCGGCAACCTGGGTCGACATGCTAAGCAGTCGAGAATAACCAACTTGCAACGCACCAACCGTGCAACAGGCAAGAAGTGGATTAATGAAACCCGAGACGAGTGTCTACGGGACCATAGTTGATAAATAATACACCAACGGTATACCAACCGACAAAGGAACTACAACGTAGTGCCCAAACAAGAGACAAGTCTCAGTAACCACGACAAATACGTGGAACGGGCTATGAAGACGAAACAATACAAAAGAAAAAGGGGTCTCCCAGAATGGGAAACACCCTAGTTGATGATTATCATATGAAGTCAGTGAGAAGTCACCTAGAGGAGTTATTATCAAGACAGTAAGGTCAGTGAGGGCCAACAAGGCCACTGATGACAGTATGGGTAAAAACAATACCATAACCGGTATGTGTTAAACCGATAGCCAGTTAGCATGGCGCACTTGCCATAACAGGGCTGTTCGGGAAATTTATAACCACTACAAAGTACTTAGTAAAGTACTAGAAAGTTAGATGTGATCGTCATAACAGTGGAAAGGCCTGTTAGCCTAACCCCTGTAGTTGTAAATACGCCAGTCAGCAAGAAGCTAGACTTGGCTAAGGTAAGAAGATGTTGTGAAACCATGAAAATTTTCTTTCAAACTCAGATTTATTCAAACCCTTTTCTTTTCAAAACCAGATCTTCTTTCAAACCAACACTTCTTTCCAACCTTCTTTAAAACCAAACCAGTAAAACCAAGGATAGCTGACAAGGATACAACAATGGATAAACTTTCCCTCGATTAAGTTCGGGAAGCATGGAATGAATATTGTCACGGGACAATATAAGGGAGTTGACAACAGAATACTTCACCTAGGCGTGTGACGGACACTACGAGTGTACCAACTGAATTGTGGGACGACCGCACTCCGATAGGAGCTTGTGGGCCTGACAGACCGACTTATGGGTTAGTTGGGTAGGTAGCAATGTATCAGTATGGTACCCCACATATGTACACGAGTAGAGTCCGAAACACGGGAAGTAGTCGACTCCGTACTACGGTCAGCAGTATAAGACAAACAAGAGCTAAGGATTACCATGAATGGTTGAAGTTAAGGAACTCAGTTAAGTTAACGAGACTAAAAGGATTAGTGAATTCCTCTCAAGGAAATGTTTAAGAGTTAGGAAGTGCGAAGGGCACAAACTGTTATGTAAAGACATCACATGTCTTAAGGATCCTTAGGGATAAACATGATGGCTGGAACGGAGACCCAGCCTATGCATGGCAAGGCAGATGCCTAATGTGGACACATTGATGTACAATGAACGGGATGAAACTCCCAGAATGAGTACCTACACTACCAGGAAAAGTTGATCTTCACAGGAGGAGATAATAAACCAGTTAAGAACGCAAACGGCGTGGCTAACGGAATGTACCAATAAGTGCGAGCCAAATGTAATGGCATAACATAGCAACACCCAGGAGCAATCCTTGAAGGGTGTTCGCATCAACAATTGTTGAACGAAATGCATGATAGAAACATAAGGGTTGAAATTAACACCCAGTTTAGACATAAGTTGTCAGGAGACGGACTGACAAACCTAAGGGGCATCCCATGAAAGGAAACGTAAGGCAACGACCTTGTCATGGAGCCCACTACAACCCCTAAACATATAATGTTGTACAGAGAAGTACATGTGTGTGGACAGCCTACAATGAGCGCAGCTCAAGGCAGTAAGGCTTATAAGCCACAAATAAAATGTGTTATGAAAATTAGATTGATTGTAGAAGTTTATGTTATATAAGTGAATAGAGTGGTAAACGAACCACTGCATTAAGAGTGGGGACACCTCTCGATATTGTGAGACCGCAGGAGCGGTAGTTATGTGAATCAAGTTCAAGAAATATGTTAAGGATGGACGACGTTATTATTGAAAGAGAGCAGTTAGCTTAGTGGTATATGTGTATAAGGTGAAACACCGGGCGGAATAATGCCGGCTTGTGACACGAATGATCGATGCTCAAGGAGCATTCGGTAGTCATCCAGATGAGTGATGAACCATAATACGAATGGTATAAGTATATGTGTGGAAGTTAATGTGACAGTAAATACGATATAAGCTGATGTCATACAAGGAGTAAGAGCACGGTGCGCAGCAAGCGACCGTGGTATAAGTGTTGAATAATAATGTGGCAGATAAGACCAGTTATGAGTTAAACTTAGTAGAGATGCAAGATAAGCGATGTCAAACAACTAGGCATAAGGTAGCCATAGCCAGTATTACGAGATCAAAATCTCAGTGAAACACAGTGTGAATTCCATGGCGAATCACATAAGGGATTTACTGTCAAGAGTTTACGCCTCTGCACTCTGTATGACTGAGTGTTTTGGTATTGCACTTGCGCAGTAATGATCGAGTGGGATAGCTAGGAATTGGAAACATGTTAATTATGGAGGAATAATGTTATAATGGCCGATGCATAGGAAATGCAAGACCGCACCAATAAAAGAGTACTGTACAAAACCAAATGTGGAGACATGATTAACAGTAAGTGACTACAGTAGCACTAACTGCCAAATATCGGTATGGAATATACCCCAAATGTTGTAAATAGCTGAGAGAGCACTACACACTAGGTAGCAGCTCAATCTCAACCGACAGTAAGTCGGAAGGGAACAAGTCAATCATTGTGAAATACGTAACTGTAAACACAGTAAATTGTTATGGAAGTGGATAGAAAGTTTATAACTCACCGAATTCGCTAACGGTAAGAGATACCACGCGTCGGTTGAGAAACCATTGTTACCAAGATGAAGGTGACAATTGGGGATGTACAATACTGTAAGAATAACAAATGGGGCAACTAAGCCCTACAGTTGTCAGAGTTGCGCAGCAGACGCTAGTGAACCAGTGATTCAAATGTACAACGTGAATAACGAATATGAGTGAATGGCTAATTATTAACGCCTAGAAGCCTAACAGGCCAGAATTGAAACCAACTAAGAGTTTAAACAAACTCCAATGAGAAGTTAAAACACTTCACGACGGCAGAACATTTAAGCCAATGTTTAGTGATTGATTACATGGGCGTAATCCCTTTTAAGGGGGTAGAGCGCAAAACCACTTAGTGTATATTACCGTACAAGAGTACGTAGTGTATGTGACTTATATTGTGCATAGCACAAAATTATTGTTTTGATGATTGGTGTGTGTGTTACGTAAACATACACATTCATTCATGGTTTAATTGTGGTAATTGCGCACAGAAGATGCGAATACCATTGTGATAAGTGTGTCGATTTATTAACAGTTGTGAGTGATATACAAGTGTGGGAGTAGAGAAACTCCCGGGGGAACAACCCCGACAGTGTATAAATGTGAAACTGTGTGTTGTATTTTGATAAAATATATGTGTATATATATACTATATAGTGATTCATGAAAGGGCATGATACCGACATAGAACCTAGTGAGAATAAGATTCCCTAGGTAACAACATTAAAGTAAATGGAGGTAACTGATAGATGAAGTTCTATCCCTTGGAGATGTTATGATCATGACTAGAATGATTTAAAAGATAGAAAATTGGAAATGAGTGATTCATTTGATGCTTGAAAATGAAGTGGGAGGTGGAACTTGATTTGCATGTGATCAAGGAAGCCGAACACAAATTGGAGTGGAAAGATAGTTCAACACTGGTGCTGATCACATTAGGGTTGGATGATTCTTGAAGCTCCCTATAAGTGGTCATAAATAACCACGCTAAGAAAAGAAGCAAAGAGCTTAAGTTGGACTTGGAGTTGTGTGTGTTTTCAAAAGGATTTTGAATTGGTATTTATAAAACGTTGATAGATACTTTACATAATTAAAGTTCTCTTACTTAACCTCACAAGGAAAAAATTTCAAATTTATGTGATTGTTTTAATCTCCCAAAGGCACGGGGACGGAAGGTGTCCATCGCGACCGGGTTCTGCGGGATCACAGTGTGTATGTAAAAGATATTTTTGATTGCGATACATGCTATGACATGTTGTGTGGTATGTGTAATAAATGTTGTTTTGACTTGGATTTCCTAAAGTGTATGCTATCAAGACCTATGAGTCTAAATGTGTTGTGTTGCATAGACCTATGTGTCTAAAGACTGTTATGTTATCGGGACCTATGTGTCTAATGTTGTTATGTTACCCAAGACCAATGAGTCAAAGGGGTTGTTATGTATGTGTAAGTGTTGTTAAGATACCCGGACCATTGAGTCTGAGGTTATCATGTGAATATGTTGTGTTATGTGTGGATGTGAATGTGTTGCCCGGACCATTAAGTCCGAGGTTGTGATGTAAAGTGTGTTTGATTATAGAAGTTTATTTCGGTAAGTAATCCCCGTATTCTAATCTAATGATGTGTGGGAAGTGTGAACTTCGAGGACGAAGTTCTTTTAAGGGGGGTAGATTGAAATACCCCAAACCTTGATATGTTGATAAACATTTAAACTATGGTATGTGAAGGCTAAAAAGTGCCTTAGAAACATTAGTGAACAATTTAAACCATAGTAAATGCAATAAAGCACTAAGATACGGTATGAGCAAAAACATGCTCTAATCTATGAGTGAACTTGGTTAGGACCCAAAGAGCCTACCAAGACTTAATAACATTTAATTATGATTTTATAAGTCTAATTAAGCCCTTAGGAAACCTTGGTAGACATTGGAACCAAACAAAACACAAAAAATACCTTAAAGTCAATAAGAGCAAAATGTGCTCTAAGCTTGGGATAAATTTGTATAAGACCTAATGGTCATACCTATACCTTATAAATATGTTAATGAACATATTAAATCAATTACCAAAGAAAACCAAGCTTGAAAACAAGTTAAAACACAAAAAGTGCTTTAAGGAGTCTTAAAGCACGTTTTTGAAAAATTGTCTTGTAAATGAGTTTTGAATGGCTAAATGTCCATCATTACTCTTTAATTAACATGTGTACTATATATATCACATTTGGGTGGCTATATCAAAGGGAAATCAAAAATTTCACTTCTATGTGCCTTGTTTCATGAATAATAACCTTTTTAAGCTAGTTTGTAACATATGTTGTTATAAGTAATTAAGTTGGTCAACAAAGACTATTATACCCTCCTAAGTATATGGGGGCCTGTTTTTCAAGGTGTGAGTCACCAACATGTAAAAGAAATCAAATAAGTAAAGTAAAGTACTATTTTGCTTTATAACATAAATATCTCCAAAAGCAAACTTACCTTCTCATTTCCTTCTCTTCTTTCATTTCACACGGTTTCTTCATCTTCTCCTTTCCTCCATTTACGATTTGCTACAGCTCCTCTCTTCTCATCTTCATTCCTTGCCAAATCCAACTCCATGCTCCAAATCAAATTCTAAGACCATATTTGTCTTAGTTAGGTCAAGCTCTACACTTCCATCTTTTCAAATCTTCAAGAGCTCAATTTTGGTGCCATGGAGAATCACCATTGATGGAGCTTGAGCCTGTGTTTCTACACATTATTACTCTCCTTTGCTTCTAGGTAAGGAATCTCAAAGAAAAATCAAGTTTCCTCTCCTTTTAGTACATGGCCGAAAATTCACCTCACCATGGTGTCTTTACCTTGCTTGTTTTAGCTTCATTTGAATCTTCCAAGGGCTAGAGGAGTCCTCTCTTGATACTTATTCAAGTTCTCTTCCAATTCCAAGGTAAACAATTACCTTAATGTGTTAAAACAATATGTGTAACTAGGGTTTACAATGAGATGAAGCATAATGCTTGAATACTCATTCTATTATTTGTACATTGTTTAGAAGTTGACAAACAACCAAACACCCCACCGGTTTTACAAGGAAACAAGAAAGAAGTTTGTGACGAAAAAAGAGGTAAACAAGTTATCCCAATGTAGTTTAAATGCCTTAGGAAAATGAGCTTGATTTGCTTAATAAATACCTAAGGAGCCAATGGTGAATGACCTAGTGAAATGCTCTCAAGGAGTTTATTAAGGAATATGTATTGTTGGGTGTATTTGCAGGTCAAAGGCATTATTATGTGGGAAATTCAGTGTTTAAGGTTTATGCAATTTTAAGGGCCTAAGAGCCATGTTGTTTAAGGGCCTAAGTGCCAAGCAAATTAAGTTATGCACTATTTGTGATGTAGTGCTAAATGTGTGAAGTCTTGTGTAATAAAATGTGTTTGATGGATTTTAGGTGTTCTTGAATGAAATAAGGTAAAAACCTAAGTGTTTGGATGTGAGTATATACAAGAGAGCTATGGCCAAATTTGGGAAATGTGTAAGAAGTTCTAAGTGTTTTAAGTGAGTTTGGTGAACTAGGAGTGTTAAGGTGAATAAATGTTTACTTGAGAAAAACATGTATTAAGGTGATTTGAGTGATGCAAGGATTTAGGTGTTATCTTGGAAGTTCTAGGAATTCAATGTGTGTTTTGAGAATGTATTTAAGTCTTGGAGAAGGTTGTTAAAGGTTTAGAAATGTTGGTGTACAAGGAAGAAGTCATGTTGGTAAGATGTGAAAAAGGAGATTTAGTTAGTAAGAAAAGAAGTTGAGAGAAGATGTTAAGGTGTAGAGGAAACACCTAAGTGTAGTGGTCATTATTGGTGAACTACCACTTAGAATCTTAAGGAGAAACATCCCAAGTGCTAGGAATTTTTAAGAAATTTGTGAAGGATAAAATGGTTTTGGTGAGTGATTTAAAGAGCTAAGCATATGGCTAAAGGTTGTTTGATGTGCCAAATGATGTTAGAACACATTAGGAGGCTTGAGGAAAAGTTTGGAGAAAATTTGACAAGTTTTGGACAACTTCTGGTGTTGTCCGACCCAGTGGTCCGACCCAGGGTGGGTCGGACAGCTCTGTTGTAGTCACCGGTTTGGAGTTTCTGGAATGGTCCGACCCAGATGGTTGGGTCGGACATGGGTCGGACATGTGGTTTTAAGTCTCTGGAATGGTCCGACCCGATGGTTGGGTCGGACATGGTCGGACAGGTATTTAAAAGACGGGAAAAGTTTCTGGAACGGTCCCGACCCAGTGTGGGTCGGACGGCCCAAGTATGTAAAAAAAAATTGTTTAGGTTATGAGATGATATGTAATGATGGGGATTGTTAGGTAATGATGTAATAAGTTTGTTTAAGACATATTAGGTGGGTTTATAATGACAATCAAGTAAGTGAAAAGTTGTATTAAAATGTAAAGGTAAAAAGTTAAAATGTGAAGTTATTCAACTAAGTTAACGGGGAAAAGTTATAAGCATTAGACTTTAACAATCATGTTACCCCGATGTTAATAAAATACATGTAATGTTATCAGTTGTCGAGATTGCTCGAGGAACGTAAGTGGACGTGGTAAAGTGGACTCCGGTGACAGGTATGGTTTTCTTGCAACCTGTGTCCTACCGGATTACACCGGCTTGTATGCCAATGTGTTTTTCTGTATGTTTGCCACGTTGTAAGATAAAACATGTAATGAGCTTACAGTAATTCATTTATGTGGCGTGTACAACTCCGATACCATTTAACCTCGGAAGTGTTAACCTTAGTTAACTGAGTCTAGGATCACATGAGAGTACGGTATTCGGAGTAAACGACCCGAACCATGGGACGTACTAACCACGGCTATGCGTGTGTTAATTGTGTGATATGTGTATGTGAATGTTGGGATCTCCCTTGTGTGTTTAACCCAGTGTAGTACTGTATGTGTGTAGGTGTGATAGACTCCATAGTGGAGTTCTAACTATTCTCTAAAGTAAGTATGTACTAACAGTAGTGAGGAATCCGGTTTGGCCGGTCGCGCGTTGTTTGGGAGAGGGTATCCTTCTTAGCCTTACCCTTCTCTTTGTTATGGTTGTTTCCCTCACGGGTTATGATCTCCCATTAGCTTATTCCAAAGCTTGGCTATTCTGACTTATGATCGGTTTAGGGGAACATGTGTTTGTTTGGTGTGTTCGGGCCTCCAAACCCGAACCGCCTTACTTAAGTTACTCGTCCAACTATTAGGACGGTAATGAGTGTTTGTTTGTTATTGTATAACGAGCTTACCATGAGGGTGACAATCATTCTCTAGGCTCACCAGTGATTTAACTATGTTTGGGTCGGTTCCTAAGAGGACCGTTCCCGTTATGTTTTGTGATGTTATTGTAAGCAATTCCTATTGCGATGTTATCATGTGCACGTCGACACGTGAAAGTGTTGTTAAGTTTAGTATGTAAGGAATGATATATATTGTGAGATATGAAGTGTGTGGATCATGGATATGAATCCCAGTTGTGATAGAGGCGTTTAAGGATAACCCGATTTAAGGGTAAGTGTCGTCTATTAAGGAAGTAGCTCCATTAGAGGAGAAACACTCTAGGGATAATGAATACCATGAGTGACTTATTAAGTAAGGATATATTATCCGTTTGTTGAGCCCGTTGAGGCGAAATGATTATGTGTTGTGTGTTTACAGTTGCATGTATGATTTAAAAATAATCAACCGCATGCCAAGATGACAATTAGTTGTGCGTGGCCCGGTAGCATGTGGGCTGCGGGATTACCATACCAGCAAAGGTGCTGAGCCCCTTGGGGGCCACCCTTTTTCTTCTTTTCCTATTTCAGGTACGAAGTGCTGGAAGCCGTTCGAGAGTAGGACGGGTAGTCGTCGTACATGGGTAATCATTTAAGTGTATGTATACAGTAGGTGTAGTAAGACCGAAATTGTTGTCGGCATCAGTTTATAGATACTCGGTATAGTTGAAAGGTGTACGTTGTGTTGTTGTTAATGAAAAGGGATAGTAATGTGTAGTCGCTCGGGAATTTAGCCCATCAGACCGGTACAATGTATGTGTATTAGCCTTGTTAGCCACGTGGGTGGTTAACGGCGTGTAACACCAGCGAGTTGAGTTAATTGATGAGTTGTGTATTCCGCTGCAGATTATTGTTATGTATTGTTGTTGGATGGGGTGTTACATTAATGAATCATATTATCATTTTAGTGTATCATCGTGTACATATAAAAATAATTTTTTTTAAAGTTGTCAAAGCATATCCATGACTGGTCTTGTTTTGAAGAGCTTGAATTTAGATGAACAATGATATATATATTTTTTATTTTGGACTTATACATTAAAAGTTACAACCATTTAAAGTTTATATAGTAAAAAGGCAGCCCAGTCAGTAAAACAATCCAATCAGCAGCTGACTGCCAAATCACTTGGACTGCACAGACCTGTGGGCGGACGTTCCGCACGGTAGAATTTGCGATAGTATATAACTACATTATCGATAATGGTTGTATGATAGACAAAACTTTTGACCTAGTGCGGTAGGGTACGTAGGATCTCAAGGAGCGGCCGGGAAGACTGGCTGCGCTAGCTATTCAAACAGAACGCAAAATAATGAACATACTTACGTTTGTTTCAGGGGAATCAGGAAAGGGAAAGGGAATGAAAAAGCCTGATTCCGTTTGTTGGCGTTTGTTTAATAAAAAAACTGATTCCCTTTCCCCTCTTTTAGGAATAGAAAACCTTGAAAACCCTTTTTTCCCATTCCCCCGCTCCCCCTCAGGAATAGAATTCCCTTTCCCTCTTCATTCCTCCCCGTCGTCCCGCGTACGCTCATTTTCATTCTTCTCCAACTTTCCACTTCTCACCGACAACCTTCTCACTGCCTTCCCTCCGGTGCTGGACATAGGCGTTTTCAGTTGAGGTGAGCAATCTTCATCTTTCTCCATTCTCTCCTCATCTCAGACCGAGCAATCTTCATCTTTCTTCATTCTCTCCTCATCTCAAGCTGAGATGAATCGTCGTAATTTTTTTCTTCAAAGCTAGGAGAATAGAAGTAACTAGCAGTAAGGCATTACCCATAGAACCCGCACTATTTTTCTTCATCTTTCTGTCACCGCAGTATCTGCTTACTTTTTTTTTTTTCTGGTTTCACTGGTTTCTAATCAGTAATAGCCGTCCACAAGGCATAACTTTGGTGATTTCTTCTCTTCTTCTCAAATTAAAAAATCAAAGAAAAACGAAGTAACCGGTAGTGTGTATATTTCTTTGTTCCATATTTTTTTAATTCTTCAAAGCTTCTCGGTGAATTGATTGCAAAATCGGTGCACGAGATTTAGCAACAGGTTTGCTAAATTCTTCAAAGCTTCCAGATTTAAAATTCTAGATTTTGTTTCTCGTGGGGATCAACAGATTTTTTTAATTTTTCAAATCGGAACATAACACAACTGATTTTTGATTCCAATCGGAACATATCGCTGAGATTTTTAATTCTAGTTGGATCAACAGATTTTTTTAATTCTTCAATTTTAATTCCAAATTTTGTTTCTCGTGCACCGATCTTGCTAAATTTTTGATTCCCCTGTTTCTAGAACCAAACAACAACAAAGGGAATCAGCAGGTAATCGATTCTGTTTCTAGGACAGAGCCAAACATCCAAGAAAATTTAGGGGAATTCTATTCCATTCCCCTGCATTCCGTTTCCTGATTCCATTCTGTTTCCACGATCCAAACGCCCCCTTACTTTTGGTTTATATGCTATACAGCAAATGGAGACCCAACACAAGAACATCTAAATGAATTCTGCTATTTTTTTTTTTTTTGAAAATTTGGGCTTTCGCCATTGTATTAATAGAAGTAACACAAATGGACCGGTATCACGGCCTCATTAAAACCTTCTAATGTAAAACCCAAATAAATGAATTCTACTATAGATCTTGAAATCACTCATATATGTATTGTTAATTATGTAATTAAGTAGTCTAGCTAGTCGGCTTCGGTGATGTCCACTCCAAATAATCTGATAGTTCTTCGGACATGAATGACAAAAGGATCATCAACAGCCGCACTAGAATCCCCTACTGGAACTGGAACATATCTTGGAGTAGATAATGACCTTATCCTTAACCTTGAGCTTTTTATAGCTTGCAAAGTTTTGCCATCCACAGCCCAAAGAGGAGTGGTTTAAACTTATCTGGATAGTTCTCCATGTAGCACTGGAACGACCAGATATCTTTCTCCCATCCTCCACGGGAATGTAAGCGTAGATATGGTTCGACTGAGTGATCATCAAGAGGGTGATTTGGAAGAGATGGACGAGAGATTCAGGTTCCAGAGCTATTCCGTCTGTGATATCACTTCCCACTAATTTCTTCTCAAAAATCTTGCGGGAGAAGTTGGTGTGTGATCATTGGTGTCCATCAATTAATGGATTGAGATCGATCATCAAGTTGTGTCTGTTTGTGTGTGTGATGTGAGGAGAGCAAGCAGCAGGCTGCGCGCGGGTATTTAATTTATCGACTTTTGGTTTATGTAATCAATTCGACTGGTTCGATCGAATGTCCTCAACTTTGGTCGTTTTCGGTCGTATTAATTTCGGTCTGTTACGATTCTTTTTTTTTTTTCAAAGATAACTGGATCATTAATATTATATTTAACACGAGTGAAAATGAAAGTAATACTATAAAAGTTCATTAGGATCCTCACCGATCATATATATTCTCTCCATCCAGTATTATGCTATTTTTTTCGTTCGTCATTTTAATATTTATAAATAAAACATTAGCGTTCTTTATTTATCTACGTTTATGTTAATATTTATACAGTAAACTATTAGTAAAAGTAAAACAAAATAGTAACTAAACACTTAAAAGGACGGAGAAGTACAATTACTAAAAAAAAATACTTTTTGATTACTATATCGGTACGTTAGAAATTAGTTTAAGTTTGATGTTAACATATAGTAGAATGTAGTTAGCATACTGTTAATTACGGAGACTCGTGTTCAATAAAATTAACTTCATGAATGTTAATTTTTTTTATAAAAATAGATGATTTTAAGGGTATAATATTGAAATTAAAAACTTTCAAAATGTTGAATAAACGATTAAGAAATAGATAGAAAAGTCTATAATATCTGTTAGAATTAATGCTAAATCCGTTGAGTTGCTCTTGTGGAGTTAATTGGTTTCGTCTTCCAATTAATTTATTATGTACGAAGAGTTTCACGGAAGTTGAAGATGCATTAGTGGGAGCATTTATGTGGTGCAAATTAATGGCGTCTAAGTATTTGGTTTTCCAACATTATGAGAAGAGTTATGAGGAAGTTAAATAAATAAGAAGTTAATTAAACTTCTGACTTTCTGGATACCTGAGTGTTAGTACTTAGTTGTTTCTAGGTGCTAATGGATGATGTTAACTAAGTTGTAACCGTTGTAACTTGTGAGCCATTATGTAGCAGTTGTTACAAGGTTAACGTTGGGATAAGTGAAGGGTTTAGATCTAGCACTATAAATAGATCTAGTTACCCGTAGCTTAGGATCATCCCAACTTGTGGGGATCACATCCAGGGAGTCAAGTGTAGTTCTATGGGAACTCAGGGGACTCGGGTAAAACACCAAGGGAAACACGGGAAACACGGGTTGATGAGTTGTTTGGATAATCCTCATGTAAACTTGTAATCTTCATCTTCTTAGTGAAAGTTGTTCTATCTCCTCTCGTGGACGTAGGCCATGTTGGACCTAACCACGTATATCCTTGTGTCACTATTTTATCATTACATTATCTTATGTTTTTCTTCTTCGACAAGCATGTCGATCTCACCATGATCATAGGAAATGGGCCCGAAATCCAAACAATATCTATATTTTTTTAAAAAGAGGGAAGACCATATTGTAGAATTAGAGAAAAAAGGATTTCACCAGAGTTTCCAATGTTTTAGTCCCTACGAATTTACAATGACAGTACTTATAAAAAAAAGTTTACAATGACAGTGGTGGTGGTGGATGGTGATTGGTGGGGGACGAAACTCGAAACTCCAAACCAACACGAAGAATATACGTGAAAAAAACCCCAAGTGATCTCAAAGTTATTTCTTTCTACCTAAGAAGCTCTGAAAAGGTTGAGACTTTCAATATTTTCGTATAATTATTCGTACTATATAGTAATTAATTGTTTCTTAATACTAAAATGGGCCACACTCTTAAGTGTCATCAAAATAAAAGCCAAAATATTGTGGGCAAAATATCCGTAGTTGAGGGACAAGCACTACGTACAGACTGTACACACAACCTCCAAAATAGAACCGATCCTCGCTTGAATTCATTCCTCCATTTCATACATATTAGTCACACACACATGGCTGATCAACAGATGATGATGAACATAGTTTCCGCAAAGTAGTGAGTGAATCCGACAAGGTTCACAAGCTGAATATTTCAACCAGAAGCTTAATCTAACTTCCCGACTTTGGCGGTGGTCACCAAGTGAACTTCCAGGCGATCGACAAAGACGGATTAAGGTGGAGGTTCCGGTGCTCTGTGAGGCGAGATGGAAGGTACCTGAAACCAGTCGTAACAGGAGAATGGTTGGCTCTGGTTCGCCACAAGAATATCCAGAAAGGGGATAGAGTAACACTAGTGTTGAAGAACGGTGATGAGCAGTACCATATTTATGTGGAGCGAGAGATCACCCTCATGGGTACTACGTTTTGGGCACAGATTTAATTAAAGATTGTTCTTATTAATATCTGTGCCCAGAACGTAGTACCCATGAGGGTGATCTCTCGCTCCACATAAATCTGGTACTGCTCCTCACCCTGCTTCAACACTAGTGTAACTCTATCCCCTTTCTGGATATTCTTGTGGCGAACCAGAGCCAACCCATTCTCCTGTTACCACTGGTTTCAGGTACCTTCCAGCTCGCCTCACAGAGCACCGGAAACTCCACCGTGACCCGTCTTTGTCGACCGCCAGGAAGTTCACTTGGTGGCCACCGTCAAAGTCGGGAAGATGGACTAAGCTTCTGGTTGGAATATTCAGCTTGTGAACCTTGTCGGATGCACTCACTACCTTACGGAAAACTATGTACATCATCTGTTGATCAACCATATTCATTAACAAATATGAATGAAATTGAGAAATGAAGGTGTTACTAGAGAAGAAAACATGTATTAAGGTGTTCTACGTTCTACTTTGTATTAAGGTGTTCTACGTTCTACTTTGTATTAAGTGTTCTATAAGGAAAGTGACAGCTAGACCTAGCTGTCTCTATCTGCTGACTTTTCAAGTTATCGTTGTTTTCTCATTTTGGCTTACCATATCTAGTAAACATGTATTAAGGTGTTTCTACGCTCTACTTTGTATTAAGGTGTTCTACGTTCTACTTTGTATTAAGGTGTTCTATAAGGAAAGTGACAGCTAGACCTAGTTGTCTCTATCTGCTGACTTTTCAAATTATCGTTGTTTTCTCATTTTGGCTTACCATAGCTTTACTCGTGTATATAAACACTTATAAAGTTATGAGCTGATATGCCATTAGCCTCTTAACCACAATCCACTTGTGTTATGAAATCCTATGCCCACCAACTGGGAGTGATTAGTGGACGTAGTAGTACGTGAGGTGCAAGTTCTATATACACAAACCTCCGATCACTTGAATTCATTTCTCAATTTCATTCATATTTGTTAATGAATATGGCTGATCAACAGATGGTGAACATAGTTTTCCGCAAAGTAGTGAATGAATCCGACAAGGTTCACAAGCTGAATATTCCAACCAGAAGCTTAATCCAACTTCCCGACTTTGGCGGTGGTCACCAAGTGAACTTCCAGAGATCGACAAAGACGGATTAAGGTGGAGGTTTCGGTGCTCTGTGAGGCGAGATGGAAGGTACCTGAAACCAACCAGTCGTAACAGGAGAATGGATGGCTTAGTTCGCCACAAGAATATCCAGAAAGGGGATAGAGTTACGCTAGTGTACGGAATCCTCAGTGCAGCAGGGATAGCAAGTCTTCCCTGGGGCAGTGCAGTCAGTGATGTCGCTAAAAGACCTGAAGAGCTTTTTGTGTTACATAATCTCTGGTGGCTTACTCCTTTTGTTCTAGTTGCTATTTCTGATGTGTATTGTTTTTGATGAGTAGTTTGTATTGCTCTCCTATTGTCTTGTGCGCTAGCCTCCATGGCTATGCCAATGATGTAGAACACCAATATGCTGTCTTTGAAGCGCCTTGAGTATCAAAAATTTTGTACGTTATTATTATAAAAGTTTCCATTCCACTAGTTCTCAAGGAATCTTTACTTCTTTTGCGGTCTGAGCCTTTTAAAGGACTTCGCTCAAATCACCAGCCACTAGGATGGGTTTTATTGAAATACTGATTTAAGATTTTGAAGTAGACATGCATGTCTGCTTGTTTCTGCTTGTGTTGGGGCATAGAGGTAACACCCGAGGAATGAAGGATTTCGAGGGCTGGTGAATCAAGTCCAATTGGTATCTAGGCTGGCCCTTCAACGGGGCTTGACAAGTAGAAATTTGGTTCGACAGATAAATGGTCCCGATAGGCAATACTTTGTGTCTGTGATCCATGTGAGCATGAAGTATCCTTAGCAGGATTAGGTGTGAGACATGGAGGATTGAAAGCTAGTGCTACATAGTTGTTTCGGCTGCATCGGCTATAGGTTGTAATTTTAGTGGTGGGTACTTTTTTAACTTTTTCCCAAAGGGTTGCTTAGGATAGTTTTGATGAGGTCCAATATATATCACTTTTTTTTATTATTATTAATAAACGGCTAGCCTTAATTATATATAAAAAATGACCGGTTGTATTTGGGTTTTCCGGCAATTGTGAAAGTAGGTATTACGTGCAATGCAAATACACATGGGCATGGCAAACTACAACCGGTCATCCATACTATTTTTTTAATGGAAACAGTTTTTCATATTGTAGTGAGTACGTCATTTAAACTACTCTTATTAGATATAAATAGCACATCCAAGGTTCATTCCAATTTTTGTTATAAAAAAGACGTCATTTCCATAGGATTTCATATCGTTTTTTTTAGAAAGAGTTTACTAACCAATTTATTATCATAGTTATTAGTGATCGGTGAGGTGAGCATAGAATTTCTTAGATAATACTAATTGTCATCCATAGAGTTCCATTGGAGTCTCATTACTTGCATGGTTTTGATATCGACTGTAATTCAAAGGGAATCACGCTAAACCATCAATTACGTAATCCCATACGTGATCATTGTCATCTAGTATGAAAACTTAGGTGCTATATTTTATTGATTTTCTAGTCATTATCATGCAATATGCAAAATCTTAAAAATTATTTAGTAGAATTATCTTTTTGATAATTAATTAGTGACTGCAGTCTGTCACCATTGGAGCTAGCATGGATTATTTATTTAGCCCAATGATACCCAGCACAGTTACGAACTCAAACAGCCCCGCCCATATCACTTGTTCTAACTCGGTTGATCTTTTTGTAATACGGTCGTTGATGATGAAGAAGAAATTATGGTGAGACCAATATTTTGTTGATTGAGATTGAATTTAGTAGATCCTTCGAAATAATTATCGGGAGAAAGTTGGAATCTATCTACTTAGAGTTGATCCCAATCCGGTGTAGTCTACTGATAGACCCATCATTCACAAAAAATTATTGCTATGACATATCATTCTGAAGCAATTTATATCGATGTAGAAAAGAAAAACCAATAATTACAAAACAAGTAATTATTTTTGTTGAAATGATCCATGCACGAACCAAATTAATTCTTTTAATTTTAGTATAAATACGTACCAATAGGTGTTGTTATGTTGTTTAAGAAAATTAAATAAAATTCTACGTAATGAAAGAACGTTGAACCATTATATATCTAGAAATTTAGTATGATATAAATGTGTATGAGAGATGAACCCAGAAAAATGACCTTTTAATTAGTTAGCCATAGGTTACATATTTATTATATAACCGATACTATTATAATTACACGTGTAAAAGTTTAGCATTTATTTTGACTTTATGGTTCGTCAATGAAAGCTCGTGCATACAAAACATCATACTAATATAGTATATATATCCGAAAGATTCCAATAGTAGTACCAAGTAGTGTCCTGTCCAAATTGTCAAACGATCCCGAGTCGGCTGCGCGTGGTGCATTGTTACGTGTTACATAGTACTCCATGTGGTTGTCAATGGCTGGACCCACGACCGACGATCATAGAGTATATCTCTGTTTTTATTAGGTGAAAATATATTTTTATGTATAAGGGATCTTCCATGCACCTTACAATATTTTCCTTTTTGTATTTACTTAACACCGTTCAATTGGGTTTGTCTCACGTGTTTCTGAATTTGTTGTTGGTTTTTAGTTGTACTCATAAAAGTAGTTAGCTTTTTTAAATTATTATTAGTGTTGTGTGTTGTCAATGGATATTTGAGTTGTTAATTAGTGTATGTAAAATTACGTTACTAGACTTCAAGAAATCTTTCTCTGTATTTCATTGTTTAAGCAGTGGTGGTAGAGGGGTGTTTTCAACACGTAGCTAGCTTCTGAGTTAATTAGAGTACTCTCAGTTTATAAATGTTGTACTAGATTGTTACTGTTTACTAATAAATTGTTTTTATACTCTTCTTCTATATGTAATATATTACTTGCATTATTATAAGTGGATACTTAGGAGACAAGTAAAGATTGACTTTTTTTTTTGATAAACTGCATTTCCTTTATATATATAATTAAGGATCCCTATTACACAATGGATCTAGCTTTCACCTTGCATGGCAGAAGCATACAACAGTGAAGTAGAAGGTTTACAAAGTTTCCAGACTCTCCAATCCATTGAGGGGGCAAAAGACAAACAAGCTAAAACAGCTGAGAAATTAGACATCTCCATATTACATAATAAAATACTAACTGAACTAAAACGGTTCAAAACATAAGATAAAGAGCCACAAGACCTTGTAGTTGAGCGGTCCTGCATTTTGCATTTTCCCAAAATCTTCCAAGAAGCTGGATTGTTTGCTCTAATTGCAACTCTCACAATCTTTATTTCACTAGTAGAAAAAATGTTTATTTTGACGCCTTTATTTCACCGGTTGTTTAAAAACCGCCAAAAAAGTCACTCCCCAACTCTATTTGACGGTTTTTATTATAAACCGTTGTAATAGATACCCGGGTATAACAGTTACTATCTATTTTGTCTGTTCTAAAATAGAACCGGTGAAATAAATACACCGGTGAAATACTTTCATGAATAATAAAAATTGATTAGTCTCTTCCGCTCACCACCAATTCCCATCAGCAACCCGCCTCTGTTCTTGTTCGCCAGTTGGGTTGCGAAATTGCAGAATGAAGATGGCGCGACCATGTATGTTCTTAGTTCTACAGTCAGGTGGGGTTGCGGTTAGAGAATGAATAGAGGTGCGAGCATGTATGCTCCTATTCGCTGTTTAGGGTTGCAAAATTTCGGATATGAAAATCATCCTGTTCTACAGTTAGGGTTGCAAATTAGAGAATGAAGAGAGGAGCGAGCAGCATGTATGTGTTCTTCGACATTTAGGGTTGCAAATTAGAGAAATGAAGAGAGGAGCGAGCATGTATGTTGTTGTTCGACAGTTAGGGTTGCAAATTAGAGAAATGAAGAGAGGAGCGAGCATGTATGTTGTTGTTCGATAGTTAGGGTTGCAAATTAGAGAATGAAGAGAGGCTCGAGCATGTATGTTTCATCTCTCGCACACCAGATTGAGGAAACGGGCTACTACTGCAAGCACCTCAAATTCGGAACTGGTAATATATGTATTCTGTCTGTTTTATTTCTCTTCATTCACGGTAATTTTTTCTAGTCTAACTGGCGAACAACATACATGCTCTGCGCCTGTCTTCATTCACCTCTTGAGTCTGCGCCTTTGCAGAGATTTGGCACTGCTGCTCTTGCACATCAGAGTGAAGACTGGGGCTGAAAACACTGCTACTCTCACGGTAATATATGTATTCTGTCTGTTTTAATCTTGGATAGTTTTGCTGAAATGAATCTGGTCCTCTGTTAGCATAAAATATCTCACTGAATCTAAGTTCTAAACTTTATTTATGCATTCCTGTGATTTCGATCTCCTGTCCTTGAAATTTTGTACTGGTTGGGTTTAACAATTAGAAGACCTTTAGGTGTGTTTGTCATTTACGTTAAGCTAAGTTGATGGATTGATTTTATACTGTGATGATTTGAATACGGTGGAATGTTTTTTTTTCAGCTACTCTGATAAATATACTAGGTAGTTATATTCAGCAAGCTTTCTAATGTGAGTCTCATTATAAAATCAAGCCGCTACCTCTCCTGGATTTCTTCAAGTTCAACTTATGCAGCGTTAACTCTACATTGATATATGAGAAATAAGCCTGGTTAAGGTCCTTCAATGGTTGCTTCAGGTTCTTAAGGTTACTACAAAAATGGAAAATAGCATTACCTTGACTCATAGTTACCTGAACCTCTTTGGTTAATTTGTGGAAGTTAGGGTGAGTGCTCCACATCCTGCTAAATTTAGGGTGAGTTACCTGAGACAACCCAAGGCAGCCAAGGCTACGTTTCTGAAAATCTTTTACACATGACTGAAACAACTACAACACTGAAGGCATAATTGATACATTTCTCTTCTGTTTCTTTTCTGTTTGCTATGAATCTGTCTTTCACTTTATCTCTGAGCATTTACTTGCTTAGTCTAATGTTCTAGGAAGTTTCTAACCCAAAACGAAACCCAAGTCAATACTGTTATTCCTACTACTGCAACGTTTTTATACTGAAACCAAGAATTTCAGTTTCTAACACTCAAAATCTGATAACTTCTCTTTGCTGTTTTCTGCATATTCACAGATCTGTCTTCCAATTTTTTTTTCTCAAACTGATTACCCACCTAGCCAAGTGTATCCCCAAACTTATAACTTCATCACAAACCCAGAATGACATGGTTAGCAACTCGGAAAGTCCTTTGCACAGAAGAACCAGAAATCTGAAAACTGAAAATAACCACTGAAGTTTGATCTGGTCTCTTTTCATTCATTTTTTTTCTTTGTCTTTCTGTTTCGTTAAAGGCCCTAGGTTCCTACTTCCCTCACGTGGATTAGCTGTTTAGTTAAGATTCTAAAACGTCCCTAGGTTCCTACTTCTGAATTCTCACATGTCAGATTGAATTATAGTTGTGTGCTGTCCATTCCAGAACTGGTAATATATCAACTTATCTTATTCTTTCTGGTGATTATAACAACAAAAGTTGTGTTGTTATGTCACACCTTGTAAAGTAAACGATAAACATCACATGCTGTAGCTTACCTTGCTGTCAAACACAACAACATGAGCTGTTTTATCTCTTCTGCCGCACACCAGATTTTAGACATTGCCCAACTTCATCCTCCTATTGTGTATGTTCGTTATGGTTTGATAAATCATTGGCTGCTACATTCTTGCACAACAGATTTAAGAAGCACCACCATATCATCCTTGTGCCTACATTCAACTAAAACAAATCACTGAAATGATGCATCTTGCACACCAGATTACACGCGGCTGAAACAGAACCGGTAATATACTATGAACTACCTTCTTCTTCCAACAATTAAACATTGAAGTTGGAGTTAATTCATAACAGTAGAACAAATGGTAAGCATATCACCTGCAGTATCTTGCTGTTTTAGAATAAAAAAATCCAAAGCTAGACTTGGATATAAACAAGCTGTTCATAATAACAATAGAATTTTTTTCTGCTGTTGCATCTTGTGAAATTAAAGATAGGTAGGACAAAAAAAAAACAGAAAACAGCATAAGCATATATCTTGTTGTTCATAGCTGAAAGAAAAGAAAATAGGCTGATTGGAATTGAATTGACTTTAAGAGCAGCGATAACATTGTTTAATTGAGCAGATTGTATTACTTGTTAATCAACCGTAACTGCACACCCTGAAGCTGCTGTCTTCTCCGCTTCTGATGTTTATAAATGCAGTGACTCAAAGAGCTTGTGGCTTTGCTAGTGAAACTAACAGCATACGTTAAAATACATATTGGTATTAGATGGCAGCTTAAATTAGAATTTGATTTATTTAATTCTACCTTGACAGCAGTGGATTAGTTACAATTTGCTTGTTAATCAAGAGAAAAAGTCAGAAACAACATACTAGTCCTGGAATTACGACACCGTAACAAGTTCTTACCATTCATCGTCCATTCTAAGTAATTAATTGGTTTATTTCCTGCTCGAACACACAATGACGATGAAAACAAAATTTGTTTCTTTTGGTTGCTCAAGTTAATTGTGTCTTTTCGCCAAACGTACTGCTTCTGATCGACGTGGTGGCTAACAATGCCCTCTGATATTAACATATATTCCTCTGTTAACGCTAAACTTCTAGCAATGATACACCAGCGTATTTGGTCATTTGTTTACGTCATTTTTCCTCTGTTTCTACTTGTAATGATACACCAGCGTATTTGGTCATTAGTTGTGCATAGTATCTATTTCTGCCAAGTTCTTCTCAAAAGAAAGTTGGTTTATGCTCTTGCTTCGGCCTACCTATTAACCTTTTAAAAATTTGTTTGTTTGTTTTAACGTAGGGAGACAATGCAGAACACTTAGCAGAACTGCTATTAAGCTGAGAAGATAGTGAGACTTCAAGCTTGAAGTAGTTTGATTGTTGCTACTAAAATAGGGAATTGTTCAGCAGTTTATTAGATATGAAAAATGCTCAGTTTGATTCAGCATTTGCCTCTGTTTAAAGCAACCATATAAGCATGATGGAATATGTTGTGTTTGGCTCTTAAGCCTTACAGGATGATATTGTGTGCAGAATAGTGTGGGATTAGAAGCTCTACTTGCTTCTTGTGAATTAAATGATAAGCATTTATGCAGCAGCTACTCTGATTTTTTTTCTGCTGCTCCTTGTGAATTAAACGATAAGCATATATGTAGCAGCTAGTCTGATTTTTTTTTCTGCTGCTCCTTGTGAAGTAAACGATAAGCACATATGCAGCAGCTACTCTGATTTTTTCTGCTGCTCCTTGTGAAGTAAACGATAAGCATATATGTAGTAGCTACTCTGCTTTTTATAATCAAACTACACGCTGCAGATTATACTTTTAGAGCAGTGATGGTGTACTCTTCTTACAAGCTGATATCTTCTCTTTATTCTTTGTGACTGCACTCAAATATTCTGTTGATGTCACAGTGTGGTTTAGTAGAACAGATTAGGTTATATGCTAATCAACAAACACTACACATTAGCTCTGAAATTACTACTCTATAACAACACCTAAAATCAGAAAACTACTGCACCATAACAACACAAATTGAATTACCAATAGGTGCATTATATGACAGATTCAATGAGAATCAAATGATGACCAAATTCAATTGAGATGTTACCCCTGTTTAAGCTTCTGTTTTGCTGGGATTTATAAGCTTTGTTTATGTGTTGGTCATAGGCTGAAAGTGGTGTGAAATTGTAAGCTAAACTCATTTCTATTTAATGCTGTTACAGAACTACTTCAGCAGTATTATCAGCTCCTGAAGGGGGGCTGGAAACCGTTTCACTTCAGAACCTATACTTAATATACTTCAACCTTCCTTCTCCTCTTGCAATTACAACAGTAGCAGCCTGATTTATTTTGTCACTCCAATAAAATAAATGATAAGCATATAAACTACAAACTAGTCATTGCTGTCCACTATGACAGCAGAAGTTTTGATCTCTGCTGTTACCATTTGGTGAAACTGTTACCATTTGGTCAAATTCAAATCAAAACCAGACCACTTCGGTGGCACAGAATAGATGTATGTTCTTAAAAATATATTTACACTTAATTCTAATTAAACATGAATATGTTTTATTGTAATCTATTAAGTATATTTATTTGTCAATATATAGTGTGCAAAACAACCTGGAGGCTCAGAGTGCGGTTATTATGTCATTAGATATATGTATGATATAATGGCAGCAATGTCAGCTGTGGATGGTTATACATTGGAGAGGGTAAGTGTTAAGTTATTGTTTAACTAGATTTAATTCATTTGTAACCGCTTGTAACTATTGATTACTTACCATGTTTTCTTTTGTCAATTTTGTAGGCATTCAGTCTGATTATTGGTGAAAATTTTGTGTACACAAAATCGAGTATTGACTATGTGCTTGAGAGGTGGGCAAAGTATATCTCCAGAGTTTTGTATTATTGAAGTTAATTTCTTTGGATATGCAACAGATCTATCTTGTATTATAACTGGATATTAGTTTGGTACAAACGTGTTGGAAACGTGCTTGCAAGCACTTATGTACTGTGAGTGGATATTGTTTTTGATGGATGGAAAACCGTTTGTGTGAGAATATCAGGTGTATCTGGGTTGATGATTGTGAGTACAAGTGTTTTATATTGAATATGCAGGTTTGATAATTGAAAATATGAGGGGTGAGTGAAAACAAATATTTTTTTTAAAAAATTAACTATTTCACCGGTTGTTAAACAAAACCGCCAAAATAGATGAATGTAAAATGTAATCTGGACACATCTAATTTGGCGGTTGTAAGGAACAACCGGTGAAATAGATATATGCTATTTCACCGGTTCTACAAACAATCGGTGAAATAGGTATATGCTATTTCACCGGTTCTACAAACAACCGGTGAAATAGGTGACGTTTTTTTCCCCTAGAAACATGTCTATTTCACCGGTTGTACAGTACAATCGGTGAAATAAACATAGCTATTTCGTCGGTTCTACAACCGGCGAAATCTATTTCGTCGGCTTTTATTTCACCGGTTCAGAACCGGTGAAATAGACCCATAACAACCGGTGAAATAGGGTTTTTTTCTACTAGTGTTTCTATCGCCACCGGAGGACATGGATGATGTTGAGGATCTCCAGAGAAGAAAGAGAAACCTCATCCTTACTCTGATTTTCCTGTTACAAGCACCACCAAAACATCACCAGTGTAAGAAAAATTACTCCACTACAAATTAATGGAGCACCTTTTTCCTATAGCAGTTGGTGTAGATTGTGACTTCATTGTACATCTGATAACCGATAAAAGAGTCACATCTGTTTTCTGATTTGCTCATTGAAATTCTTGATAAGCGTTGATGAAAGCTACATATTGTCAATGCAATCAAGGATGGACAGGTCTCTGTTGTGTTTGACTTTGTTTTTTGCATCATATACTGCCCACATGCAGTTAACAATTTTGTGTCGTTTTTCCTTGTTCCAGTTCCTGTAATTGTTAGTGAACCAGTCTTGAATAGAACCTTCTTGATCAGTAGGCAAATTATCTCGATCAATGATTTTAATCCAGGTATCTTGAGCAGACGAACTCAAAAGATGAGTAAAGATTGACTTTTGGTAACACAAATGTATACTAGTAAAGAATATTCTTCTCAAGATTTCGTTATCGATTTCCGTCCTTGTCAGTGATGACAGAATGTTTTCTATCTGACAGGAGAGAAGGGACCACACTCATACAATAATTACAGGATCACTTAATTTAATGTATGTTCGAATGTGAAGCTGAAATTATCATCCGTCACCAAAACCGCGCCCCGTATGGTAGCCCACCGTTAATCTATATGGGACGGTCACCGCGCACGCCTGATCCAAACATCAGCATTCATGACATTACGGGATTCAAAAGTCGCAGCAATATTAATTTGTTGTAAGACTAGAATATAATATCATATTTTATAAGATATCCAGTTTAATTAATTTCACGTGTTTCATATCTAAAGGGATTAATCACCATGAACTTTTAATATATATATATCTATATATATATATATATATATATATCCTCTATTATTACACAATGAACATGTTTCTTCTTCTTTTCGATTCCATCATATGAGTTATATATATATATGTTGCTAGCTATCTTCACTACGTGTTAATATGTAACATACCGGGCTATTATTGATAGACTGTGACAGTCCTCAAACTTTTTGACTTTTTTTTGTGTTCAAAATTTATTTCAACAATAAAAATTACAGAAATCATGAGATTAAGCAAAACAGATTGAAAGTGATAGGATTGAATTGACTACAACTTAATATTTATTACAATCTTGAGGGGCATGCATGCACGCACCTTTTAGTCTTATAACTATAAAAATCCATGTTAGTTCCATCTCCAAACCAAAAGTTTTGCAGTGAATAGAAAGATATCCTTTCAGAAAGAAGATCAAAACCAACACCAATGGAGATGAACGAGGACGCCATGGTCGTGGTGTTTGAAAAAGAACTCACCGAGACGGACGTGGAGCAAAGGCTGCATCTTACCAGACCTAGTCATAGTCTAAACTATCTGCCTGCTGCTATGGACCGCAACACTAGTCACCACATGGATTTTAATGTCTTCGATGACAAGAAAGGTGTGGAACCTTAGATGCTGTGTCCGAACAGCTGGACAGTACCCGAAACCTATCCTCACTGGTAACTGTGATATTGTTCGCGACCACAAACTTAGGGTCGGTGATACAGTCAGACTTCTCAGGCATCAACATCCCTTTTTGCTGCGCAACACTCGTTATCAGATTGTCCTTAAAAGAGACATTAAAATCATGGGGCAAGCCATCAGTGCATCCATTCATAGTAAGTACATGTGTTGATCATTTTATTATTATCTTGTCTCTAGCAATCCACACACTATACTTTTTTTTACTTGGTTACTTTATTAACCACAATTTAATTAATTAATTCGTTCATTTATTTATTTGAGGCATATAATCTTCATACAATTTAATCACTCCATATTTATGCAGGATGTTAGCTAGCGGTGATCGCGTTATTAATCATGGAACAAAGTTGAGCTGAAGAATTGTTCGAATGCCTGGTATCGATTGCAGGAATGATGTACCCCTTATGCAAAGCGGTACCAGAATCTATGGAACATTTATTTTTCAGGTGCTTGGAATCAAAGAAACTGTGGCACTCGATCTTGAGATGGTGGGGTGTAACTCTCGACATGGATGTGGAGGTAGAGAACAGCCTCACTTTCTGGTGTGAAAATGTACCAAACAGAAGATGTGGGCCACGCCTGGAGATCTACCTTCATGTTCACAATTAGCAATATCTGGCTTACAAGGAACAAGATAATTTCTGACAAATTAACTGCAAGCTGGAAACAGTTATCCTGGAATGGAGTAAAATGAAGAGCTTCACACACAGATCGGTGGGGGAACTAGCGGCATGTTCAAACCTAAAAGAGATTGTAGGAGGCAGTAGGAATTTTTTGTAGGAGGCAGTAGGTATTTGTGTTTCTGTTTCTTTGAACTCTCCGTAACTTTCGGCTGGGTTATACCCCTGTAGTCCATATCGATAAAAAAAACTTGCAAGTGAACATGCGGCTCGCAAACTCCAACAATGTAGAATAAGTATAGCAAGGGAAGAAGATAACAACAAGAAGAAGATGTATAGGTTTCAATAAAGGCCAAACAAAAGCCTTTACCTAAAGGCTTAATTTAATTGGTTGTGTATTACAGGAGAGGAGCGCCGCATGTTTTGAATTTTTTTTTCTTTTTTCTTTCTTAATCATAAAAACTTTAAATTGTTATAACTTTTAATATATAAGTCCAAATGAAAAAAATTTATATCATTGTTCACCTAAATTCAAGCTCTTCAAAATAAGACCAGTCATGGATATATTTTGACAACTTTTAAAAAAAATTATTTTTACTTGTATACGATGAACACTACATCGATAATATGATTCATTAATTTTGTATATGAATCATAAAAATTGATATTATGATTCATTAAGTAATAAGTGGTGAATTCGACTTTTTTAACTTTCCAAGGTGGATTTTGGGTAGGGTAATCTATTTAGATTTGTTCTGTATTTATATTGTAAAACTAACTCGACAGGTTTTTAGGGTTTGTGGTAGCGGGTTTAGGGTCCACCACTACAAACCCTAAAATGTCTTCGACGTTTTTAGTTTTCCTAGGGGGGTTTTGGGGGGTAGGGTAATCTATTTGGAATTTGTTCTGTACTTTATATTGTAGCAACTAACTCGACAGGTTTTTAGGGTTTGTGGTAGCGGGTTTAGGGTCATTAGACATAAACCCGCAACTACAACCCTAAAAATGCCTTCGACGTTTTTAGCTTTCCTAGGTGGGTTTTGGGGGGGTAGGGGTATGTAATACAACTTAATATTACCATTTGTAATTTCCTAGGGGGTTTTGGGGGGGGGGGGGGGGTAGGTAATCTATTTGGAATTTGTTTTGTACTTTATATTGTAGCAACTAACGTGACGGGTTTTTAGGGTTTTGAGACCCTAAAACCGCCACTACAAACCCTAAAAATACCTTCGACGTTTTAGCTTTCCTAGGGTGGGTTTTGGGGTGTTTTGGGGGTAGGGTAATCTATTTGGAATATGTTCTATACTTTATATTGTAGCAACTAACTCGACAGGTTTTTACACTAGTAGATAAAATGTCTAAAACGACGGACTATAAGATACGGTTTTAAACAAAACCGTTTTATATTAGTTTTCCGGAGCGCGTGTGTGAATATTAAAGACGGTTAGAAAGTAACCGTCGTTTAAAGGATTGATTTTATAGCGGTAATATATCTTTTAAAATACTATAAAACACGTTCTTAAGAAACGTCTCTTTTATAGTCCGGTGCTTTCATATTAAAAGACGGTTTACAAATAACCGTCTTTTAAAAGTAATAATAAAAGATTGTTTTATGTTAACCGTCTCTTAAACCCTTATTTTATGCCCTCACATTGTCTCCTCATTCCATTCTTTCCCCGCCCCACAGTAGCTCTCTCTCGGGCGATTCTCCCAAACCATCACCGTCGCACCTTCCCTCGATCTCTGCCGCCCCCTCTCTTCCGCCATTGTTGCTGCCGCTCCAGTCGCTGCCAAACTCCACCACTATCGCTTCGTCCAGTCGATCGTTTCCAGCCAACTCCACCACTGTCTGTCGCGCGCCTTCTCTGCCCACCTCCACCATCGTCTGCGCGCAACACCTCCCTTCTCTCTCGATCGTCAGGCTAACTTCACCAGCCTCCACCACCTTCTGCAAGCCCTCTCTATTTGAACCAGTAATTTCATTCTCCTCCTCAATAGTTACGCGCAACAAACATGCACTGGTATGCTGCCTTGATTTGATGATAATTGTGTCGCTCTCTTAATTACTGATTTTCCATTGTTCTGTACTGGTGCACCAACGATTAACATTATTATTATTTGGTGAGGTCTTGAAATACCCCAAATTAATAAACATGGATTAAATATTTAATCACATTAATTAAGGTCTAAACATGTCTTAAAAGTCAACTGTGAACAACAGTGGTCAACACAAAACAAGATGTTGCACCCTTTGACTGTTAAGGGTAAATAAATACCCAAATGAACTTCTTAGGACCTAAAAAATTTGTCCTAAGTCTATTAACATAATATTAAACATATTATAACCGTTGGACAACACTCCAACACAAAGGAAAAGCATTTACATGCTTCAAGGTCAAAAAGGGCAAAAAGGTGCTCTAAGAATACCTTAAAGGTCTAATGACCTCTAAATGATAAAAATTGGATACCGTGATCAAATATCATGTAAGGAACACACAAAAAACAGTTGTCAAAGAAAACCAAGCTCAGAAACACCTGGCGACACAAAATGTGCACTAAAACTCCTTAAAGCACGTTTTTGTGTAATCGCCTTCTAAATTGGTTTTAAATGGGCTAAAAGGTTATAAACACCTTTAATATAATAAAATATCATATTATATGATATTAGGAATTTAATTCCAAGAATTTACGAATTTTTACAAATTTAATATTAAAATATTAATAAAACCCTAAAGTGGGGCCCGTTTGGGTCAACATTGACTAAGTTGGTCAATGTTGACCATTGACCACGAAATGGACTACATAAAATCAGATAATTAAGTCTCTTAACAGACCAAGAGACAAGTCCCATGTGACAATTAAATATAGTCCTTTACTTTTGCATAAAATAACAAAAAAGACATACTTTACCTTAATAAAACAAAAAAGGTGGGCTCCACTTACCTTACCCATGTGAGCCAGCCGATTTGGAGCCTCCATTTGCTCCTCTTTTCCCCTTGTTACACGGTGCTCCAAGCTGGTACAAGACAAGAAGAGATGAATCATCTTTCATTAATTGCTTAAAGTAACATTTAAGCTCCATTATTCATTCAAATTGGAATCAATTATGTACAAATAATTCACCCACTTCCTCAATGTAGGCCGGCTGCCCCCTTGTCTTGTCTCCACCGAATTTCCAACATCAATCAAGACTTGATGAGTCACCAAGTCACTTAAATCATTAAAAAATGCAAAAATGTGCTTTAAGCTTAATTTAGGTCATTCTCTTCCATTCCTCCTCTTCAGCCGAGTTTGCTCTATCCTTGAGCTCTCTTTGGCTCCTCTTCACTGTAGGTAAGTCTCCAAGCTCCATTGGAGAGAGCTCAAGCTCTAGGTAAGCTCCTAAGGCATGAAAATGCCCATTTTCTTCATCTTTCTTTCCTTTTTCGATTGATCTAAGCTCCAAACACTTCCATCCATGAATCTAGGTTGTTTTGGAAGTTAAATGAAGGAAGAATCTCGGCCATAACAAGGGAAGAAGGTTGAGAAACTCAAACTTGTTCTTAAGGTACAAAAATGTGCTTTAAGCTCATATCTTTTGATTCCCTTCAAATTCGGCTGTGAAACTTTGTTCCTAGCCTTATTTTCTTCTCCTTTTCATGTAGATTCAGTTGGTATACCAAGATCTACAAGGAGTAGCTAGATCCAAGCCAAAAAACACCATTTTTGGCATCTTAAACAAGGTAAAACTTAGCTATCTTCCAAGCTAATTCACCCACGGTTTTATACCTTGTTCTTGAGAGTGTTTTGATACTCTTCTCTTCTGGAAAAATAGGGCCGAAGTAGATCTATGCCAAGCTTGAAGATCTAAGGTAAAAATCCATGATTTTCATGACTTAAATTACTTCTTATGGTTAGATCTTGCTTGGAGACTAACTAGGCCTTGTTTTCTGTTTGAAAACATGTAAGAGAAGCTTTGGAGAAATTCTCCTTAAGGTGGAGAATCCAAACAAGGATTTACCTAAGCTAAATCAAGGTATAAATCACTTAAACATTAACTTTGCTAAGTTAAAATGTTCTAAGCTATCTCTAATATTATTGCCGTGAGTGAAGAAGAAAAATAAGGTCTTGTTTGACCTTAAAATGTTTAAGGAATGGTTTAATAAATTTTATAACTAATTAAACAAGCATAATTGTCAAATTTAAGACATTATGTGGAAGTTTGGTAAATAAATAAAAGGTGTGTGGTGAGGCCGAAATCTATATGTTTTTGGGACATTTATGTGTAATTTATTTTGCAAGACAATGTTTGTAATAAGGCCATGTATTTTAGACCATTTTATTTATGCATTTACAAGCTTTTAAGTAAGTTTAAGTGGTGAAAGATAATTACCGAAAAGAATGAGGGGTTATGGTGTAATTAAATTAAATTTGGGGGCTTTAGAATGATAAGGCCGAAAATTAGAAGTAAAAAGGAGTTAAAATAAGGTTTATAAGATTTTATGAAGTTTTGGGTTAAATGGTACTTTTTGAAAGTATGGGTACAAACCGTGAAAAAGGAAATTAATAGTCAAGGAAATATTAAGGAGGTCAACCTTGACCAATGCTAGGTTTTGACCAAAATAAAAAGTTAGATAACTTATTTAAGGTGTTATAACTAAGATAAGTATCTTAAGGTAATATTTTATAACATATGGTGGTAAATATGTTATTACCGAAAATAAAGGGTGTAAAATGGTATTTTAAAACCCATGGCACTAGTAGAAAAGGCCTATTTCGGCGGTTCCAATGGGCCTATTTCGGCGGTTCTTAGAGAACAACGCCGAAATAGACTCATGGTCAATCTCACCATCGGTCAATCCCAGGGGCCTATCTCGGCGGTTGTTCTCTAAGAACCGAGAGATAGGGGTATTTTTTTTTGTTTTTTTCCATTCCAGCTTATATATATATATTCACCGCATTTGCTTCAATGAGACCTGTAATAAAGCTTCATCCACACAGGGAGCTCCAGCACACATTTAAAAAGTTATAAAAGCTCCCAATTAATACCAACGACGCACCACAATTTGAGAGTTAACACTAAACCAATGCAATTCACACTTTCATTACAAATAAAAAAACACCATTACAATTCAAATCTACCATTACACTATCCACAAGTGTACAGAGTTACAATTACATACTCCAAAAAGTTCACAAAACATCTTCATGATCATCAATTCATTAAACTTGTGCAGACGAACTCCGACCATTCCTCAAGCATCTCAACAATTTGAGCATCATCATACTGACCATCTTTGAACACTTGTTCGTAAGCCTTGAAAAAAAATGAACATTAATCTAAAACGTACAAGTCTAACAACATGTAAAGAGCATAACTGAAACTTTCAAAAATGTTACCATGTCTAACGAGTGCTCTGGTAAAAGGTTTGCCGCTCCTACTATGTCACTCATGAATCTCATGACATAGTATCCACATTCTGAACCCCCAGGCTGCACCGGACACTATACAAACGCACATATTGACAGTTATAAACAAGTTTAAACATTATAACACAAATTTATCAATTAATAGAGTACCTTGACTAGGTTCCAGGGATGTCACGCTTCGTTGTTTTATTCTGGAGAGATAATGCAGCTCTCATGGAACTATATACATCAACAATAATATAGTTTTAAGCATCAGTAGCAAGTTATGAAACAGTTAATGTTAAGTAATAAAAATTGTTGTTTACGATAACAAACTAATTACCCCAGTATTGCGGTGGAGATCTTCGGTCTCTTGGCAGCCTTACCAAGTGAGTCAAATTGCAAGATTCGTGGGTGCTTCAACATCACCAGCACAATCAATGACCAATGTCGACTGTCCACAAATTACACAATGTGTTGTAATCATTAAGCAACTAACACAAACTATATGTTTTAGATAATACTAAGAGAAATAGTCAAATATCATACTTTGAATGATATGGCAGCATAATAAATGACTTGTTAGAACATTCAAAGAGGGCATTCGTCATATACTGCATAAGGCCTTCCATATCACTTGTCATCTGGACTTCACTGCACATAGCAGGACACAGGAATCCGAATCTGTGATCTTCATAGACATTGATCGCCTTATCATGCACCCACCTATGAGGCAATATCATTAGTCGATCATTAACTTTTTATTCAAACATCTAATTCATCATCAATCAATGAATTCAAAATACAAAAGGTAGAAGTCACTCACATGGCGGCTGACTTGATAATCGACACATTCAACCAATCCCTCCTGAAGCACTCCTCGAAGTCGGACATATACATCCCAAATCGATGTATATCTTCTCCTTGAACTCTATAGTGAAATATCCGCTCGGGATCTTCCACAGTGAGGGAATCAGAATCAGGTGGTAGCAGCAACAACGAGGAATGCAGAATCTGCATATTAGTCGACAAGCCGGCCAATATTCTCTTCTCCACCAAAGCAGGTCTAAGCACAAAATTTGTGGATGCCTTTGATTGCACAGGTGCGGCAATTCTTTTTCCTTTGCCCTTATCAGTCTTCGGTCGGCTCATATCCTATGATATTAGTCTAATTAAGTATATGGATGCAAGGTGGTACACCAATAGTTTTATAGCAACGGTTAAGAGTAATACCTGCCCAGGGAGTCTGACCAATCGTACAGGCCACTGCACTGTCGCAGTTTGTGCAGAACGCAAGGTAGGTCTTTGTGGGATCGGCACCGGTAAACCGACGTCAGCATGCTCTGCAACAAATTCGTCTAGAAGCACTCGTGCATGGTAATGTCGGAGTGGTTCACCGTGCACAATATCACTTGGAAGAGAGGGGAAAAGTTTTCCCCATGCAACCATGACCTCTTCTACTCCAATTTGTAAAAACAGATGGCACTCAGTGGGTGAGCCTGAGTGTTATGTGGAACTTGTTTAGATAAAAATTGTGAATTCTTCTATGATGATATTAGTGATCAAGTGAAAAAAATCAATCGTCATGTACTCAATTGAAATGTTAGTCTAACCTTTAGAGATGCATAGGGAAACGGATCAGCCGAGTGGACACTACTTCTCACTACCGGTGCACTCTGCTGCTGAATGGGTGACTGATCAACTGGTGGTCGAGAAACCTCTTGGCTTTCATGCTGCTGTGGCTGAATCCTTGAGATAGCCTGAGCGATCCTCTCGTCGACGTTCTGAGTAATCCTCTGCTCCATCTCAGCCAACGCTCTCAGGTGCTCCTCGTAGCTAATCGTTTTCCCTGGCTGATTCTGGACCCGGGTGCGCCAAATGCCTGGCGGATACCAACGTGCCCACCAAACCCAATGGCACGACCTGGATGATCCTTCTTACCAAGAGCGCGTGTAAGAGGATCATCATTCCTCTGTGAGGTCCAGGTGCCCTGGGTGAGCTGAGAGCTTAATTCACCCTAATACAACACACAAATACAGTTATTAGTTTAACATAAGTTCATATACAAATGAAATGAACAGTTTGACTAAAAATGAAATGATATCACTTACCATTTGAGCAATAACTGCTCTCGTGGCTTCATCGTATTGAGGATTTTCGGGAGTAGAGTTCTTCGGAATGTGGCTTAACTCCCACACTTTCATTCTTCTGCCACTGGCATCCAATGAGCCATCCGTGGGCAGATATCCCTTTTGCTCCCATTCTGGTACCCTTTGAGCAATATTTTCCACCTAAGTGGTGAGGGTACAGATTCTTCTTAGCATTTGCTTGTTGTTGCGCACGGAGAGCCTGCATAAATTAATGGGATCATGTTAAGTGAAATTGAACACAAAAACATAAGAAATTAAGATTAATTTATGTATGTATGACAATAAAGTGCACCTGGAACTCCGGTGTGTGACGCCTCTCAACAAATTGTAGCCATTGCTCTTCTGTTATGCCCTCGTAAACCTCCCATGGTGGTCTCTCACCGTCTCCACCATGATCTGGATCATCTGGATCTTCTGGAGTAGGCATCTTGTAGATGAACTTGTCAGCCAACTTATTCTTGTGGTCCCGGAACTGTTTCGACATCGCTGATAGCACATCCTTTTTAAGTGCGGGATCCACGGAGAAACGAGACTACGTACATGATCATTCAGTTAGTAAAGTAAACATAAATGTTCTATTATTTCACAAAAGATCATAGTAATAATGTAGAGATTTACCTGAAGACGCTGAAACATAGTATCCTTCAATATTGAGGCACTTGCTTCCAGTTGTGGTTTATGTTGCAATATGACTTCACCAAATGGCTACCGTAAGCGGTGAAGTCGTGAAGTCATTCTTCCAATTTCCATGGGTTGGTTGAACTGATTGAAGTCCACCGGTTTTGTAGGAGGGCCCTTGTTAGCCTTCAGCCCACGTGTTGCACCTCTCTTCTTTTGCTTCTTCGCCTCTGGTGGGACAACTGACTCCTCTTCGGTCTGCTGTGAAGGGCCAGCCTCAGTCTCGTGTACTGCTAACTGGTCCTTCTTCTTCTTTCCTCCTCTTGTGACCCGCTTACTTGGTCTATTCTGCTGTGGCTCAGGTTCTCCAGTCGAGATAAGCCGTCCAATGGGGTCATCCATAGGGTGATCATCCACTGCAAAAAAAAAACATAAAGCATTTTCATCAGATAAACTCATAACATAAATACTATGATGCATAACAATAACAGTTAAGATGATATTACAGTCTACATTCTACTAACAACATTACCTGACACGTACAAAAACATAAATCATTTCATATTTTCTACCCAAACACCCTCATCATGGTCTGATCGTGCGTAGAGCAAATCGTTTTCGGTATCATCAATCGAATCCGGTAATCCAGTAGGAAACAAGGATGTTTCCTCTACAGTCCCATTTTCATCGTTATCCTCATTTTCATTTTCGATTACAACCGGCCTTCTTCCTGGAAGAACAACAGACCATCTGCAGTCTTTCGGATCCTCAACATACCACACTTGTTCGCAATCCTTTCCCAGAACAAATTGATCATCATTATAACCGTGTAACCGTGAAAGATCAACCAAGGTAAGCCCTCCATCATTTTGGTACCCGCGTCGGTTGTCCACCCACTTGCACCGGAACAACAGAAAGGAATCAATGTCATAGTCTAGTTCCCAGATGTCCTCGATGACACCATAATACCAATTACTAACTGGTTGAGATCGGTTACCGCTGTGGTACTCAGTGGCAGCAGCTTCAATTTTTACCCCACTATTCTGGTTTATCGATTTGGCATCTTGGCGTGCAGTGTAGTATGTATACCCACTAATATCATACCCCTCAAATGATGTAATATTAGTTTCAGGTCCGATTGCCAAACATCTGATCTCTTCGCTTACAGCTTCTGGATCTGATGATGCTAATGTCAACACATGATCTTTGAACCATTGGATAAAAACTCGGTTTTGTTCCTTTGTCAGCCAAATGTGGCCTTTCAAAGGATTTTGATGCCTTAACTCAACCATATGGGTTTCCAAATAAGGTTCAACAACCTCAAGATGTTGTAAGACAAACAAATGTGCTTGATGAATAAGTAGACGCGAAACTTGCACGATCTTTCTACCAATAACACCTTTACCCTTAAACCTGCCATAGTGTCGTGGTTTTGGGATACCAATAGACTCTGCCTCACTCAAATAATCGGTCACAAATTCCGTGACTTCCTCAGTCACTGTTGCTTCAACAATGCTCCCCTCTGGTCGATACCTATTCTTCATTCTACTTTTCAGAATACCCATGTACCGTTCAAAAGGGTACATGTACCGTAAGTATACCGGACCACAGAACTGTATCTCTCGAACGATGTGCACAATTAGATGCACCATTATATCAAAGAAAGATGGTGGGAAATACATCTCAAGTTGACATAATGTGACAACAATTTCACGTTGTAGATCATCTAGAGAGGTTACGTCAATTGCCTTGGAGCAAACAGCGTTGAAAAAGAAACATAACCGAGTTAAAGCATTTCTGACATCAGATGGCAATATCCCTCGAATTGCGACCGGAAGAAGATGTAACATCAGTACATGATAATCGTGAGATTTCATGCCTAAAAGTTTTAAATCCTTCATCGATACAATGTTCTTCCAGTTTGAAGAGTACCCAGACGGTACTTTTACCGAGTGCAGACATTTGCAGAAACTAATCTTTTCAGCCTTTGAGAGCGTGTAGCATGCAGGAGGTAGGTAGATTCGTTTCCCATTCTCTTGTGGGTGTAACTCCTTTCGTATACCCATGGTTTGCATGTCCTTTCTGATTTTCAATCCGTCTTTTGTTTTGCCGGGTATATTGAGTAAAGTCCCACTCACTGCCTCACCAACGTTCTTCACAATGTGCATGATGTCTAAGCAGTGTCTCACAGAAAGATGACGCCAATAAGGTAGTTCCCAAAAGATAGAACACTTTTTCCAAATGTTTTTCGCCGGTTTTGATGTGTTTCCAAATACATTTACAATGTCCTTAACCTTTTCGTACACTTCCTCAGAGCTCAGAGGTAGACGGGCCACACGAGTTTCGGCTTGACCATTGAACAACTTTCTCTTCGTTACTCGATAAGGGTGATCTTCGGGGAGAAGACGTCGATGACACATATAAACATTCTTCCCACAATGTTTTAAACGGTCCGAACAAGTGTCTTCCTCGCATATGGGACATGCAAATGTTCCTTTAACCGTGTAACCGGACAAGTTCCCATACGCAGGGAAGTCATTGACGGTACAGAACAACAAAGCCTTGAGCGTGAAATTCTCTCTTGCATAAGCATCATATACCACGGTCCCCTCATTCCACAATAGCTTCAGATCGTCGATCAGAGGGGCAAGGTACACATCAATGCTATTACCTGGCTGCTTGGGACCAGATATCAGGAGCGATAACATGATGTACTTTCGTTTCATACACAACCATGAGGGAAATTGTAGATCACTAGCAGAACAGGCCATGTACTGTGTTGACTACTCAATGTGCCGTACGGGTTCATTCCATCAGTACATAACCAAGCCTCAGATTCCTATCTTCATGTCCGAAATGTTCTTTGAACCGTCTATTGATGTTTCTCCACTGAGCCCATCTGCTGGATGTCTTAGTTTCTCATCACTCTTTCTACCCTCCGCATGCCATCGTAAGTTCTTTGCATCTTTCGGATTCGCAAACAACCGTTTGAATCTGGGTATAATCGGCAAATACCAAACAAGTTTTGCTGGAGGGCTTTTTTTCTGAACGGAGGAGTACTCACCATCTTTATGCTTATACCGGGACAACGAACATTTCGGGCAATTGTCCAGATGTTCGTATTCACCCCTGTACAACACACAGTTGTTTGGACACGCGTGAATTTTTTTGTACTCTACTCCCATTGGACACACCCATTTCTTTGCCTCATACGTGGTGGTAGGGAGACCGTTCTCATCCGGTAGCATATCATGAATGAGCTCGAGGAATGCCGTGAAACCTTTGTCACTCAATCCATATCTTCCCTTCAGGTTGAACAAATTCAATATAGCTGTCAATTTCGTGTACTTAGTGCAAGTAGGATACAACGCCGTTTTGGATGCGTCCAACAACCTTTGATACTCATCCGGCCGGTCGACAAAGTTATCCTCAACGTTATCAAGCATCTCGTCAATTTGTTCATCATGATAAGTCGACTCACTGTCAACATTGACTCCGGAAGCGCTTGGGAGTTCTGACTCGTTAGTAGTATCGAATGTCTGCTCGGTTCTTGAGTTACACCGATCGTGACTGTAGGAAGATGAAGCATTATCTTCAACACGTTCTCCATGAAAAATCCATTTTGTATAATGTGGCATGAAACCACGGGTCTTCACATGGAGTTGTACGAGGTTGATGCTTGAATAATGTCTAACCACACCACAATCAACACAAGGACATGGAATTTTCTCCGCCTTTGTCATGTCCTTGTGTTGCACTGCAGCTTTGCAAAACTCTTTCAGCATTTTGTCAAAATGTTCGCCTCTATCACCATACATCCAGTCACGCTCCATACTACATGTGCAACAGATCACAGGTGTGAGTTAGAGCCTTTGTAGAATATGGCCTGTATTAAGTTGCACATGTTTATTTCTTAATGGAGCATGACTGGGATGATTGTCAATTAGTCTAGCCTAACTCTAAGGTTGCAAACACAAAATAAACTAGCATTTTAAATTTAAGAAATTGTTGCACTTCTAAAACAGAAACCGGTGTTTTAAAGCAATATTACGAATACTTTTTCTACAAAAAATTCGGCATGACCTTTGCATAATTGTACACATCCCGTGCTTATTATTCAGCACTCACCAAAGTCATCACAACCACAAACATTCCAACAATGGCAGCAACCAACAATTAAAATAAATCAATTCTTTACTAGCTAACTGAAAACCAATTGCAAATTCAGATCATCAAATCAACGCTTTCAATTCTCCACTGTATAAGTTCAAACCGGTTTAGAGATTAACAAAGAATCGAGAGTTAAAATACGTACTTGTTTTTTAAGGATTTATGGACAGGGGAGACTGGTGCCTGAGAGGTAGGCTTCTGTGCGAGAGATGCAGCAATACCACTTCTGATATGTCTCTGCAAGGGAGCAACAAAAAATAAATTAAAAAAGAAATGCATCAACAAATAGGGAATGAAGCTAAATTATGTACTAGCACTTATATTTAAATACATAATTGCATTTATTAAACAAAAATAAGGTTTAGTTACTTACTTGTGCACAGAGGAGAAAGAGGAACAGTAATGGAAGAAGGCGGGAAACAAGAGAGGTGATTCACGGATTTGAATGTAGTGAGACCTGATAAAAAAAATTAGATATTGTTAGACATATACACATACATCAAACAATATTAATTACGAAGAGATTTAAAAAAAAAAACGGCATGACTTTTGCATAATTTTACCTATCCCATGCTTATTATTAAGCATTCACCAACCATTCATCAACACAAATTTCCATCACAAATCAAACTAATACCAACTTTATCCATCAAACCAAATTTTAATAATTTGTGGAAATCAAATACAAAGTAAAAAAAAGACACACTATGTCTATTATTAAGCATTCCAATTATTCAACAACACAAATTTCAATCATAAACCAAACTAATATATACCAAATTAATTCATCAAACGAAATTCCAATAATTTGTGGAAATCAAATACAAAGTACAAAAGAGAAAAATGATAAGTTAGATTATATTACCGGTTCGAAAATGAATTGCTCTCCGCTCCGCTTTCAATCTACCATCAAATGGTAAAGAAGCCTTAAGTATTTATCTGTAGAGACACAAATACGTATAGACATAAGAGAAACTCAGTAGTTGTGTTTGTTCCTTATATGCAGTTAGGTTGCAAATTTACAGTGAGTGAAGAGAATGAAGAGTTAAATTAAAAAAAATTACCGGTTTCTAAATGAATTGTTTTCAGCCCCTCTTCTCAATCGGGCGTGCGAGACGCGTGTAGCCAATCTCTACAGAGGTAACGCATAAAGATTGAACAACATTCACATCAATTAGAATAATTTTATATTAAACTTAACGACTATACAATACTCATATATATATATATATATAATATATATATATATATACACTACCGATGTTTAATAGTTTTAACCAATGAATGAATGATAAGATCAAACTATAACTTACATAACAACCTAAATTGTATTTTTCATGTTTAACATGTTATCCATAATTTTCAATATACCTCTTATGCATCACACTCATGTATTAACGATAATATAATATCATAATCAAATATGTAAATTATAAACATTATCGTTAGCTCATTCAAACAAGCACAATAAGAATTTTTTTAGTATAACTCTAATACAATCTACAGAGAGTGGGGAACTTAGTGTCAAAGATGATAACTCATCAACTCAACTACATTGTTTATGAAGACAAGGAGAAACTCTTAATTGCTTAACTTATATTACTTGTTCGAACAAGTAAACTTACATTTGTGCAATTAGATAAACAAAATATACATGCCATTTTCATTGCATAAGGAAAAAATAATTTAAAGATCCCCACCGCACTTTTACCATTAAATAAAGAATACAATATTTAAAATCCTTTTCTTGAAAACAAATTTAGTTATGAAATTTTCTGATTTATGTGTTGCTTATTTATGCAAAAAATAACTAGCAGAGATCTCACTCACCAATGTATATTTACAATGTATATTTACTTATGAAATGTGAATTAACAAGTAATTTAAGTGGACAATAAGCTAACCTAACTATACTTAAACAAATAATGCTCAAACATTGTTCAACCCCATATATAAGCATAATAAATCTAGCCCAAATAAGCTAACCTAACTATACTTAAAAGAAGGGCCAAAAACAGCAAAAAAATTCACTCGGACATTTCGTCGAACACCTTGTGTGCATACATAAATTTATTAGTTTAACAACCAAATCTTGCAAAGATTTCACACACACAATAAATATCAGCATCCACAATCACAATGTGACAACAATCTAACAATTTTAACAACACATTAACATTTATTAAACAAAACCGAAACATATATGTGACAACATCTCACCTCTGTTCGCCTCTGTTGAGTGGCGGAATGAGGGCGGCGACGCCGAACTAAGCCACCACCGATGGCGCGACACCGGCGAAAGCGAGAGGAGGAGGAGAGGAGGGCGGGCGGGCGACGGCTGTGGTGGCGGTGGAGGGTTCGAAATCGCTGCGGAACAAGAGAGATGAGAAGAGGGGTTAATTAGCCCTAATGAAATCGTAATTGTTTCGAATCGGGTTGGGGGGTTAATTAAAAGGACCTATTTCGGCGGTTCTAACAAAGAACCGCCGAAATAGGCCCTTTTTAATTATTAAAAAATTAAAGAGACCTATTTCGGCGGTTCCGAACAAAGAACCGCCGAAATAGATGATTAAATTTAAAAAAAAAAAAAAAATAGAAACACCTAATTCGGCGGTTGCGTGTAAGGAACCGCCGAATTAGGTTTTTTTTTTTTTTTTTTTATATTAAAAAGGGCCTATTTCGGCGGTTCATATCTAGGAACCGCCGAAATAGATCCCTTCTTTACATACGGTATACATCTCGGGCCCCTATTTCGGCGGTTTTATCTACAACCGCCGAAATAGGGGCGCCGAAATAGACGTTTTTTGTACTAGTGTGGGCTATTAGGAAATTTTAGGAATTTATTTGATGGATTTTGGAATTAAAATGAACTATATATGTATAATATATAGTTATTATGTCATTATGACACTTTGGAGAAAAATAGATGGTGGAATGGTAATATCGAAAGTATATGGGTTAATAAGGATAATTATAACCCTTTGGGGAATTTGGTGATTTTTAGAATTATTAAGAGATTTATAAGTTATGTGTATAAAATATAGTTTTAATGATATGGTAAACTATATGTTATAATAGGGCCAATGGCAATTATAGAATAGCACAAGGGCTGTTCGGAATTTACAAAAAATAACCATAGGTTATACCCTTTTTATAAGTTAGAAATGTATATTAAATGGAATATATAACATGGTATAAATTAAGGGGTGATTTTGTAAATAAAGGAAACTATGATTTATGAAAAGAATATGGTTTGATATGGTGCCCATGCGGCAATAATAAATAGTTTGGTATAAAAACCATAGGTTATTAATAAAGGAAATAAGAATATCATGTCAAATGATATTAGAATATGGTATAACATTACATAATGTTATGTGGTCAAAATAGAATTTAAATAAATTCAAGGGCTTTACGAATTGATAAAGTTTGGAAAATGAATTTTAGACTAAGGTCTATAATGTTATAAATGTTATAACAATTATATGGTTTAGGTGGAATTAATATGAGTAAGGATATTCACATCAAAGAATGTGACAAACTATAAATAAATGGGATTTTAAACTAAGGTGTTTATGGAATAAACCTTAGGAGTTGTAAATATACAACGTAAAATGTTACATAATATTAGGATAACAATCTTGATATAAGTTGTACAATACAATACAACTAATGGGAATAATCATCTAACATAAGATGATAAAATGTAACATATGATATAAGAGTTTATTAAACTCATGGGAATTACCTACGTGGTAAATATATACATACACAAGGATAATGTATATAAGGTGGATATATATTTTGGTTGGAAACCATATGATTTAATGGTGGTGGTTATTTAAAAAAAAAATATATATATATAGTTATGAACTATAAGTTATGAATTTTGGACACAATACAAAAAAAAAAAATAATAATGTACTACAATCATGCATGAATACATGCAACTATAGGATATGTACCTAAGCTAGACGGTGGACACGATTAAAAAAAATACAACGAATTAAACTTAACAATTGAAATGTTATGACGTACGCGTTTAAGTAACAAAACCGACTGTTTTAGAGAAACCCGTAACGAACAACTGTAGGAAACAGGGGTGAACTGTCGGGGTTACTTATTATTCGGAAGTACCGGATATAGTTAGTCATGGAGACTGACTTATAATTTATTACCGTTTAGATTGTACTTCTGACAAGACGCTCGACGAGCTAGCGGACTACATTATCGATAATGGTTTTATGATAGACAAAACTTTTGACCTAGTGCGGTAGGGTACGTAGGATCTCAAGGAGCGACCGGGAAGACTGGCCGGCGCTAGCTAATCAAATTGAACTCAAAACAATGAACATACTTACTTTTTAGAGTTTCTGCTATACAGCAAAGGAGACCCCAACAAAACAGCAACAACATCTAAATAATTTCTGCTATAGATCTTGAAATCACTCATATATATGTATTGTTAATTGTGGAATAAAGTAGTCTAGCTAGTCGGCCTCGGTGATGTCCACTCCAAACAATCTGATAGTTCTTCGGACATGAATCACAAAAGGAACGTGATCAGTTGTTTGATCATCAACAGCCGCACTAGAATCCCCTACTGGAACTGGAACATTATTCTTGGAGTAGATAATGACCTTGTCCTTATCCTTGAGCTTTTATAGCTTGCAAAGTTTTGCCATCCGCATCCAAAGAGGAGTGGTTTAACTTATCTGGATAGTTCTCCATGTAGCACTGGAACGACCAGACATCTTTCTCCTCATCCTCCACAGGAATGTCAGCGTAGATATGGTTCGACTTTGTGATCATCAAGAGGGTGATTTGGAAGAGATGGACGAGAGATTCAGGTTCCAGAGCTATTCCGTTGTGATATCACTTTCCACTAATTTCTTCTCAAAAATCTTGCGGAGAGAGGAGGTTGGTGTTGGTGTGTGATCATTGGTGTCCATCACATTAATGGATTGAGATCGATCATCAAGGTGTCTATCAGTCTGGGTGTGATGTGAGGGAGAGCGAGCAGCAGGTCGCGCGCGGGTATTGATCGATTTTTGGTTAATGTAATCAATTCGATTGAATGTCATCAACTTTAGTCGTTTCGGTCGTATTAAATTCGGTCTGTTACGATTCTTTTTTTTTAAGATAACTGGATCGTTATATTATAGTTAAAACGAGTGAAATGAAAATGAAAGTAATACTATAAAGTTCATTAGGATCCTGACCGACCATATATGTATATTCTCTCAATCTAGTATTATGCTATTTTTGTATCGTTCATCATTTTAATATTTATAAATAAAGTCAGCCTTCTAATGTTTATGTTAAATATGTATACAGTAAAGTATTCGTAAAAGTAAAAACAAAAAAATAACTAAACACTTGAAAAGGACGTACGGAGAAGTACAATTTAAAGAAATACTTTTTGATTACTAGTAGTATATTGGTATGTTAGAAATTAGTTTATTAAGTTTGATTTTAAATAGTAGTATTAGTTAGCGTAATCTCAATAAATAAATAACTTACTTTTACCGAGACACGTATTCATAAAATTAATTAACTGATTTTTTATTATAAATGTTAATTTTTATATAAAAAAAATATCACTCTCTTCCTTGGATGGCTTCAAGAAGAAATAGATGGTTTTATCCTTAATTATTGGAATTGAAAACTTAAAAACAATATTTTAAAATAGAAGATGAATAAAAAAATAGATACAAAACTATAGAACATCTTATAGATACAAAAAAAGTGAGAGGACTGTATTGTTAAATAAAAAGGATCCTCAAATGTTTTAATCCCTAATAATTTACAATGACAGTAGTAATTAAGTTAACAATGAGAGTGGTGGTGGTCGAAACTCTAAACCAAGACGAACAATATGCTCCAAGTGGATCTCAAAGTTTTTCTTTCCATCTTGGAAGCTCTGAAAACGTCGACACTCGAAGAAGGTGAATGAATTGTTTCTTGGCGTCGATTGTTCCGGCAGCAGATAGAATCTAGTGGGACCCAATAGATAAAGATTATAAGGGAAAAACACTGTTTAACTCATTAAATGAACATAAAATCTTCATAAATTATAATCTTCATCAAATGAACATAAATCTGCATTCCAAAAAGGAGAATCCTAAAATGGGCCCAACAGGGCCCAATACTTCATCAAATTGAAAGTCAATTTTGTGGGCGATCCGTAGTGTGTAACTTTTGTTTTCTTTATACGTGAAGTGCAACCACTATGTATAGACCGTAATATATACTACCACCCATTAGAACCGATCCTCGCTTGAATTCATTTCTCAATTTCATTTATACTTGTTAATATGGTTGATCACACAGTTTTCCGTAAGGTAGTGAGTACATCCGACAAGGCTAACAAGCTGAATATTTCAACGAGAAGCTTAGTCCATCTTCCCGACTTTGGCGGTGGCCACCAAGTGAGGCGGTTGACAAAGACGGATTATGGTGGAGCTTCCGGTGCTCTGTGAGGCGAGCTGGAAGGTACCTGAAACCAGTGGTAACAGGAGAATGGATGGGTTTGTTCGCCACAAGAATATCCAGAAGGGGGATATAGTTACCCTAGTTTTGAAGCAGGGTGAGGGAGCAGTACCAGATTTATGTGGAGCGAGAGATCACCCTCATGGGTACTAAGTTCTGGGCACAGATATAATATAACCTGCTTCTCTCTCTTCAGTTTCTTCTTAATATTAATATATGTGGATTGCTTGAGTTGATGAGTTTTATAAAAATTGTTGAGAGGGAAGTCAAAACAGTTTTGTTATTCACTACTACAAAAAATGCTATAGACAAACTGTTAAAAAACCCTTACGACACTGCAGTACAGTGCTAAACAGAACCCAGTTGTCTTAGGTAAGACAAAGAACATTTTACCTTCTTAATTGTCGCAACACTCTGAATACAAGCACTTATGTTACCCTTAACCTTACAAACCTTTGTCTTAGGTCTTACAACGCATTAGACAACTGTTAAATAACAGTTGTCTTATGGTTACAAACAACTACTGTAAATGGACCTTTTACAACTGTTATTAACAGTTGTAATAGATATACATAAGAGAACTGTTAATAACAGTTGTAATAGGTCTTATTTATTTCTCACATTCGACACCTATCACAACTGTTTTTAACAGTTGTCTTCGACACATTTGAAAACAATTTTTCTAATCTTTTAACCACTGTTCTTTAACAGTTGTCTTTGATCCTTTTGGAATTTTTTTACCATACACAACTGTTATTTTAACATATGATATTCATATATTTGTCACCTATTAACAAATGCATTCATACGTTTATCCTGCAAATGCACAATAGCATTCACAAACCCACACATGAACCAGCTCATACCGTCATTTATAATCCAAATGAGTGTTTGACAGAAATCAGCAAGAATGTGCTTTACAATCTGACCAACCAATTACATCTTTACAATCTGAGTAACCAATTATTCAATGCTAAAGACAACATTGTCATCAATTGTTCATCAAAAGCTTATTGCAAACGTAAATTTTATAAAAGTTCTTCACCGATACAACTATTAGAGAAAAGGTGAGTCAATTTGCTTCAAGTGTGAATTCTGCACAGTTTTCCTCATCAAAGACTTGCTGTACTGTTGCATCAGTAGGAATCTGCATAAAAGTTTAAGCAGATTAGAGAGGAGGAGGTCACCACACAGCAGCTCTAACGTAAAACAAAATTAGCAGCAAGGGTACAAATGAGAACGAGCGGCAGCATCTCTAACTTAAAACAAAGCTGATTTTTCTTACATCTACAAATACACATCATTGTATAGCAGCAGCAGCAACATTTTTAGTTCTTGTTTCATCCAGAAATTGCTAGCAAGGGTGCAAATGAGAACGAGCAGCAACAGCTCTAACTTAAAACAAAGCTGATTTTTCTTACATCTACAAATACACATGATTGTATAGCAGCAGCAGCAACATTTTTAGTTCTTGTTTCATTCAGAAATTGCTAGCAACGGTGCAAATGAGAACGAGCAGCAACAGCTCTAACTTAAAACAAAGCTGATTTTTCTTACATCTACAAATACACATGATTGTATCAGCAGCAGTAGCAACATTTTTAGTTCTTGTTTCATTCAAAAATTGCTATCTATGAGAACGAGCAATAATGCAGGCAAAACATACTAGATCAGTCCTTTTCTACCTTTTGTTTCAAAGTATAAGCAAGCAAGAAAAACAGACTAGATCAGCCCTCATTGCTGTCATGCATATCAGATTATCACATGAAAATGAAGGATTGTAGTAAAAAAACTTCCTCCTCGCATTCCCATCCACTTAACTCCACATCCAGACAGGTAGACATACATATTCAAATGACAGCCAGACATACAAATTTCAAATGACAGCCGAACAGACAGATTACATATGACAAGCAGACAAACAGATATAATTCAAAGAAACAGGAAAAGATACTAGAGAGAAACAAAGCTAATAACCTGGTTCATTATCAGCTGCAGTATGAGTGGATTCAGCTTCAGTAATGCCATTTGAATTAGTACTAGCAGCACCAGTTTCTGATGATCCATTCTTCAGCTTCAGTAAGGCACAGTGAATTAGTAATAGCACGCAGACAGTTTCAGTGATCCATTTGAATGTGGAATGCTTCTTCTCCAGCAGGTTGCCCCTCTTGAACGTGGTTTTAACTGAAATATTTCTCCACCGCTTACGCTTAGCCATCACAATTTAATTATAAACATATGTTAGTCTCTATGAGGAATGCAAAGAGTGTAATTATATGAAACAAACACAGTAACCAAGAAACAACTCAGTACAAGTGTATGAACGAACTGCGACAACAAAGTTTGAGCTGCAACAACACAAACCAAGCGAATTTGTTTATTCTAAAACAAAAAGAACTAACCCATCAACTAAACTTCTTCTGGTGTTCTGCTTCTTGTTCATTATCTTCTGACTCCATTGTCTGAGTTAGGTATTTCCTCCTCCTCCTGAATACAGAGATCTCTTATGAATAAATTCAGTTCAATTCCTTTTGAAACAGCTAATAACCATGGCGAACAATTGAAGGGGAGGGGATATATGAGATTAAGACCGAGGAAAGAGAAGCAAGAGAAGGATACTACATTTCAGGACAAATCAACCGCCATCACCATTTGCCATACCACACTATAATATATATGCTTTTGAGCACAAGTTTTCTGCTTCAATTGTGCTCCCCAAGGAAACAAAACAGGAGCTAAAGAAAGTATACTGATAATAAAAGGAGCTAAAAGAAAGATCAAAACAGGATTCATTATTCAGTGACGAGAATAGAAAATGATAGATAATGATGAAGCACAACTTTGCATTATGACTCATTTCAAATCCACTTAACACCAACAGAGCAATTATTGATTCAGGTAACAAATATTCTCTCAAGTTACATATGTGGACTATTCGGGAGAAATTGATTAAGAGGTTCAAAGTGAAATAAGAAACAGAGGAATACAAACCTCAAAACGAATTTGAATGCACAAGCAACGTTAGCATTGCTGCTGACAACAATAACAATGTAAACACTGCTGATTCTCATGTACAAGAAAGAGCAGCCTCCGATCTGTCGCACAGGGCAAGTACCAAGTTCCTTTGTTTGCATGATATGCATTCGAAAAGCGTCAACCATGTTGCCTGCCCCTACAATGAAAAATATAGTATAAGGATTTTCAATCAGAAGCATTTAGTTTGTAAAGTTTTGTTTCTCCTTTAGTTAAATATACTACTAATTGTCAAAAAAGTAATTGGTCAAAGAAGAGATAAAGAATACAGCAAGCTCGAATACATAAGGCAGTCAAATTAACTTGCTCCAGGAATAGATGTAGCGTAAAAAAAAGTAGATAAACAAGAAGGCAACAGGATGATAGCTTACATTTACATAATCCCATACATTCCAGGTGGATTGGGGCATTCGGTATCAGATTCAGGACAAGGACTGCATTTTCTTAGAAGTGATAGTCCAAAAGAAATTACTGAAGTAATCACAGAAATAAGACAAACTTCAATAATCTGTGGCAAAAAAAAATTCACATGAAATTAGATTTGACAACATAAATGTGCGTACCTTAATAAAAGGGAGAGTTAATATGTAATGTGTGATCAAATAGACCAACTTACTTTAACTCGTGCACCTTTTTTATGTAAATAATTTCGGCACCAGTAAGTGATGTAAAGAGTGAGCTGATTGAACAATGCCCCTAGAAAAGTTGCAATTCATTCATTCCCCTGAGAGTTTGTAAAAAGAGAGTTGCAAGATGTAACAAAACTAAGCAGCGAGTGTACCAAGAAGACCACCAATGACCCCAATAATAAAGAAACCACAGTTTCATTAGCAATTACAGATAAGTTGATCAGTCTTGTTGTGCAGTTTAGGTCTGAATTGTAGCCTAGTTGTTCCTTAATTTGAACAGTTGTATAGGGAAGTAATTGAACAAAAATTGAGCAATCTATGGGCTGATATAGTGCTTACTGCACTACTGTTGCGACAGTCTTTTAGACTGTTTTTTGTGGTTAGTTTGTCATGTTTTGCATTTCAAAATTGAAGTGTTCTCCTGCTCTAAACTGCTACTGCGTTGTCACTCTTAAATAAGCATCAAACTGATTTATCACTCTTAAATAAGCATCAAACTGATATTATCACTCTTAAATAAGCATCAAACTGATCCCTGCATCAATAACTATATGGTCCTGTTTTAGAATTGCAAAAAATAGGACAAAGAGTACAACAGTAACATGTCTATCTGATACTATGTTATGTGTAGGATCATATTGAATAGATGCACAATATCAGGAAATTAAGTCATACTTAGCAGCATACCGTCAATGTCATCTCTCCAAAAAGTATTAAAACGGCAGTGCAGATATTCATCTGACTAAAAACTATCTTCTCTAGGGCACTTGCAGTTGTCATGTAAATTATGGTTACATTCTGCAAGGGTTATATCTCTGTCTCTCTATATATATGTATATATAATAAAGCTTCTATCACAGATTTAAAAAGCAGACACATTATCATCTTGTAAATGATGATGACTTACTTAAAAGTATAAAAATGAGGAGACAACCAGACTCAGCCACAAGAACAGAGACATAGAGAGCAGATAAGTTGAGGACATAGTGAGCCGAATTCCATCCAGTATTATCAAAACATGAGGTTTTGCTGATGAAGGGTATGCCATTTTAAGGGGTCCTTTGATTGAATTTGAAGCACTTGGATTATGCTTATCAAGTATGTTAAAGGCACGAGCATTCAATTCAGAGTCATCCTAGCTAGCTCACAAGTTGATACAGATGAATTTAGAAATTTTGCTAAATATATAATGATCAATATCAAAGAAACCATTCCACTACTGTTAACAGTGAGAAAGCTAACTTCAAAAGTTCCTTACATCAAAAGAGAGTTAATCAGATATATCACTTTGCTCTTGAGCTATCCCTTTAGACGACTAAGTAGCTAACTCCATTAGAAAACCAACAACTACTAGCAAGACTACAAAATGATCAACCTATTAAGTGTAATGAAAAGAACTAGAAAAAAGCAACATGAACTGCAACAGAAATCACACTCACATGGTCCTAGATGTGCCATTTTTGTGGCAAACAATGATCCAAAAACTTACTAAGTTTAGCACCAGCACCAACAAACCCAAAAAGTCTTGAACCTGATGGATATATAAGAATTTCCTATGAGATAAATGGTTTTCATGATACTCACAAATAATTCAATTCCACATCAAAATCACTCTCCATGATAATGCCATGGACAATACCTTGGGAGGAGAATGCACAAAGCACACACCTCAAACTACAAGATTTGTCTCACAAATACTTACCTCATTTCCAACCATTACTTACTACTACATGTATCGTCCCCGTCCCCGTGTGTCTGACTCCTTTAACTTTATATACATAGAATTAGACTCATCGAGATGAATGAAGAAAGCAAGCAAAAAATCTGTTTGGCTAAATTGTATTATTTGCTTTGAAAGCAACAAATGTTATAGGTAGATAGGGATTGGGCGACAATAAATAAGAACTAACCTGCGAGTGTGGAAATGCAGGAATTATTCTTCGTAGCTCTAACCTGGCCAACAAAAGACAAGTATGTGATTTCTATCTACTATTGCTCCGACGAAAACCACACACGGAAGAAAAAAAAAAGCTAAAAATGGGTTGTAATTCAGAACAAAAAATTTGTAGCAGAGCAAGGTAAATGAATCAATACCTAATTATAATAATGGACCAAACATCTAGACTTAAGAGGAAATTAGAGGAGCAGAGCAAAGAAAAAAACGACCTAATAGGGGCTAGACTACTCGACACTGATTGACGGAACTATCGGCCACAGAAGGAGAGATTTGATTTGACGACGAAGGATGAATTTGTATATGGAAAATGAAGTCTCGAGTTGTCGCATGAGAGAGACACCATTCGTTGAAAAATGAGCACTAATTTGTCATTGCAGGAATTTGTGGAGTATGCCATCGTGGAAGGGAATGAACGCAAAGAACGAGAGACTGAGAAAGAAAATATAGGGTTTGAAGTTGAACAAACCGATCGATAGAATGAGAGCAGCGGGGGAGAGAAGCGGCAACGGGGAGAGAAGCATATATTGGTTTTTTTATTTAGTGTCCAGATACCCTAACACTACTATAAATTTGTAACAGTTGTTTTATGTAGCCTTAAAATCGCGTGTCTTCCCTAACCCATCCAATAACAACTAATTCTAATACCAGTTGTATTACATTAGTAGTAAAAAGTCTTTTTTGTAGTAGTGCATGTGTGGTTCTCTAGTAAAGCATAGTATAAGGGGTATAACGAGAATATGAAAAATGTATGATATTAGAATTGGAATGAATGGTTATTTTGTTAAAAAAAAAAGCATAGGGTATTTTATTGTAAGTTGTAGAAGATAGGGGCACTTGGTGAAATTTTCTCAAACCTTACGGATAATTGGTGAAATTTTCCTTGTAATTTCAATAATTTTAATTTTTGGCCATTTCTTTTAATTTTTTTGGTTTTAAATTATTTCTAGATTATTTGGTTTAATTTTATACATTTTTAAATAATATTTAATCATACACCTTGAGATTATAAGGCATATACTATGAGGAGTATTTGTATGTGGGAAATGTACTATGTCAGGATTTGAGTAGATGGTTATTTTGTAATGAAAAAGATAGTATAATGGTATTTATAATAAGTTTTTTTTTCGAAAGTGAGAATATATTATTAATAATTCACAAGGTTAGAGCAGCTTGTATAGGGTAACTGGGGATCAATCCGATTCTAAACGAGGAGTACAACTTATGATACACTATCCACCATCCCAACCAACTAAGTGTTACACGCCCATAAACTCAAAATAAAAAGAACAAAAGCAAGGCACCTACCATAGATCTTAAGATAAAGACTAAAACCATACCATAAGAACCACAAGACAATTATAATGAAGAAATTAACTAAACATAGATAATTAAGAGCAGGAGGTGCAAAAAGACTGCCAGAAGCTCTCCTCTTGCTGTAGTCGACCTATAATCCATTCATTCTTTGCGGCAAGCCCCAGATGTCCCAGGAGTTGCCCCCATGTTTCCTTCCTCAATATATTTACACACACTTAGATCTATCGCCAAGGACCCATGCAATGGATTAGAGCTTGAGTCCGAAGTCTTTCCTTTCTTACCCTATGGTCTATCCTTGCTCTGCCGCTAGAAATCCCGCAATGAATTGTCATCCATAACTCTATCCAAGTTCATCTTCCTTCCACCCACACATTCCAATGAATCACAGTCCATAAGGGCAGTTTCATCCACCAACCTCTGCATGTGGAACCAGGCTACACGACTGGCTTAAATTTGTCAGCTTCCTTTGGCAGTTCTCTGGTTGGCTGGGATGACTTTGTCTCATTAATTGCTTCAGGACCTAGATCTTTCCAGCCGCCACTTAGACCATCACGCGATCCTAAGCTTCCTTCTTGTATTATTAGGACATGGTTGATACGGTATAGATCCAATCCCATCATTTCCATGATGATCCAACTTAGCCTAAGGGCAGTCATCTACTTCTGGTCGCTTACCTGCTTTCCTCATAGCTCTCCAGAAGCTCTTTTCATCTTTAACCATATTCTTCCTTCCTATCCTAAAACTCAAAGCCCTTAGCCATGTCCTGAAGTTCGGGACATGCTCATCAAACTATTGATACGTAGAACAATCCCTTGTCGAGTGGGTAAATAAACCGCATTGCTGGCATAAGGGAGGCATCTTCTCATAGGTGAGTCAGAGGATAAGAGGAGAGCCTTCAAGGGTAAAAGAGAGAGACAACACAAAATTGGCCTTGAAATGTCATGTCTAACTCTCACTCACAAAAAATCTTCTCTGAATCAAGATTCTTTAGTATTGAACTCGATGAAGGCGTCTAACTTATCCGACAAACACTGCATAAAAAGTTATATGTAGTAAGGCGAAAGGAACATTATGGATGCGGATCCATAAGGAAATGAACCTGAAATCATGTTCGTTCGGCACTTTCTTGGGACATAATCTCTGGAGAACTAACAACGCATTATTGAAAATCACGGCCCATGATTAAAAGTCTCATCAAGATTAACCTCACCGCCCAGCTCGAATACAAATAAATTCCTTCCGATAGATCTCACCTTGTTATGTCCTTGTAGCTGCCATGCCTTGTCAAAAGTTACCTCCAAAGCTCGAATATATGTGTTCCTAGAGGGCAATAATTTCCCAATGATGTTGCGTTCAAAATTGAGGCAGGTGATTGATCAAGCAGATCGTCGATGCTAAAAAAAGAGCTTTCGTCCTTAGTAAGGGAGAGATTTGCACAACAATCCACTATGTCCTCAACTCTTCTCAGATTGGTGGTTGTAGCCATGGAATCGAACAATGAACGAGAAGGAAAACTGGAATGAAATTCTTCACGTACGCGAAGTGTAACACCCCCAAACACTGGCCTATGAGTTAGGGGTATTACACGCTGCATATTATTACATAATAACGCAAGGCTCTAACAAATGAACTTAAACAGATAATCAAACAAGGCCCAAAACGAATACTTGAATAAAGTATAATCAAAATGATGTCGTAACATCCCAAAAGTTATTACAGAACCCACCAAACAAATATCAAAAGCGGAAGCTAACTGAAGAGGCCCAAAGGCTCAAAGTCAAATACAAATGTCTCAAAGGAATTCAGAATAACATAACGAACTAAACTCCAGAGCTGAGCAAAGTGACCCTCGCTGATCAATCTGCAATGTTAGATAGAGTAGGGGAATGAGCAATCAACTATGCCCAGTAGATGACCAACTTCATCAACCAGCATGCTCAAAACAATTTAAGAATGTTAACAAATCAGAAGGAGTCGCAAGGAATCCATAAACATGTCAGAAAACAGAAGCAGAAGTCCATACCATAAAGGACTAAACAGAGTCAGAAGCAGACAGAATCAGAAAACAGAGCGGGACACTAGTTGATCACGGCATACAGACAGAACGAGCAACCAGCTCGTGAACAGAACGAGGAAACCTCACTCGTAAACAGAACAGATGAAACACCTGTGAACAGAATGGGGAACATCACCCGTGAACAGAAGGATCCTACATAGCGCGCTACGAGATAGCGAGACCAGCCATCCAAAGGTTCAGACACAGAGATAACTAGGTCCCAAAACAGAAGCTTAAAATAGATAAGCACATGTGCACCAAAGGCACCAGAAAGCACATAAGTAGCTTGGAAATCAGAAGGGGAATCCAACCCCACAAACGGAAGTCAAAATGGAGCTCAAACGAGCAAATTATGGTCAAAACAGTAGCTCGTCCGAACTTGTGTCCGGACGTCAATGTTCGGACACAAGTCGAACCTTAAAATAGAGGCAGAGACAGGTGTCCGAACATCAAAGCTCGGACGGATGTTCGGACGTTCTTCAGAAATCAAACACGCGTAGGGTCCGAACAACAAAGTTCGGACACAGGTCGAAGCAAAAACAGAAGAAGGGGATGAGTGTGTCCGAACTACTGTCCGGACTTACAAGTTCGGACACCACTCGAGACTTGTAAGTCGGACTCGTCCTCGCACCCCGTCCGAACATCGAAGCTCGGACGGAAGTTCGGACACGTTAAAACTTCAAAAAATTCAAAGCGTAGAAGGGCATGTCCGAACTTCCAAGGTCGGACGGAAGTTCGGACGCGCCGAAAAACTCAGAGAACAGAGGCGGTTTTTCACACAAACAGAAGCACCAAAACAATGTCAAATCATCATAAGTTTGCAGAAAACAACCTTGGGGGTTTGTACATTATTAAACAACACTTAAACAGACGAATTCGCAACCCAGAGCAGAGACAGAACACATTCAATACCAGAATTGAAACTCCCCAAGGCTGAACACACAAGCCGAATCCATAAGCCACCTACCTCAATCACAGCAGAGACGAATCCAATCTGGCACAGCAGATACCCAAACGCAGACTGGAAATGCAATTCCCAAACTCTGAAGCAACGCAATCAAGAACAGACCGAAGAACACCGAAATCAGAACTAACTCTCAAATCAGAAACTGTCAACACAGAAGAATCCACAATCCATACCTGAAGTCGTCCACGATACTTAGAGAAATCCAACAGCGGAAGAACCGGCAAGGGGACGGAGCACAATCGGCTTCCTAATCAGGTTGCAGAGGAGGGATTCAGACAAGAAGAAACATTCCAATTCCAGAATTGAAGGAGAATGAACAACGTGGATTACCTTACTCAGAACCGGATTTCGCAACGGCGCACAATCCACAGCGGAATTCGAGGAAGAACCACAATTGGCAAGACTTGAAAGGTTGAACAGAGCGTAACAGTTGAGGGAGAGAGAGAGCAGAGATGAGAGGAACGGTTTAAGGGTTTCAAACTGAGCGAGGAGAGGAGCGTGACTGAGATCGTGTGAACGTAATTAGAAGGTAGGGAAAATAATTAAGAGGAAAAGGAAATAAAGTAATTAAGGAATTAACCTTACCAGGAATAGAATAAGGAAGGGAAAAAGACTTCTTCGGCCTCGTCTTTAATCAGAAGGACGCCCATGTCCTAAATCTAAAATACAATAGTGTAAGGCCACTTGTGACGAAATAAAATGCAGCGAAAACTATGGGTTATAACACGAAGTGGGTTGATGCAGTAGGAATGTCTTGTGGGAAGGCAGAATAAGAACCCGCATGCAACATACAATGATGACGGGATAGTGTAATAATATCGTTATTGCCTAGGAAGTAACACCATCCAAGTGAAACGAATCAAAACAAAGATTTCTCAAGGCTCTCTCGACTAGTGAGAGAAAAGAGGGTGAGTGATATAATTAGATTATAATAAGTTGCAAAAGTTAAGGTATTTGGTGAAATTTGATCAAATCATGTAGTATTTGTTGAAATTTCCCTATCTAAATTAATGGGTAATTACTCCATAAGCACCACTGTGCATTCTAATTCGTACTAACTGATAATAACAGATAGGATAATGAGTGGTAACTACTACTGTTTGTTTTATATAAATGAAATGAAATACAAGTCATTGTAGTAGTAGTACTTAAATAACTACTATTAATCAATAACTACAGCTATCGAGTTCAGACCTTGCTGTTATATTTTTAGAATAATAAATTCAAACCTAGCCGTAGCATTCATCTATTTTAAATTTGTGGGTATCATTCAATTTGAGTATTGTCTATAAGTGCGTTGGGATAAGAAATAAGTGGCTAATTTATGATTTGTGTATCTGCATAATTTGTATGGTTAGAATACAATAATACTAACAAGAGAGTTAGATTTACGTAGCAATTAAGGGATGGATCGATATCGATGTGAATGTGCGTGGAGTGTGGGATGTTTTGCTTGGTGTGTCTCTCTCTAGTTTGCAATAATTAATCGATAAAGTTGTCCTGTAACGCGTGAGTGATGGAGAAGCAACAAATCCCCCAACCAACATCGAAAATCGTCTAGCATACACTAATTACGATTTGTAATATGACGACTATCGATATATGTTGCTTTGCTGGATGGAACAAGTTTTCCATTTTTTAACTAGAAAACGAAATGCAAATCCGAATATCAAGTTAGTTTATTTCGTGGAAGAAATTGCAACCGGTCGTGTATCGATATATTTGGAAACTGATTTGGATATCAGTTATAATACACGAGAGAGCTATTCAACCAACTTTTGAAGATTATATTCAACTTCCAACTCCAAATCGAAACTGATCACTATTTAGTGAAAAATATTGTCAAGTCTTTATTGTTCGCTTAGAACTAGTCTTAAACGTTTCATTAGCTTTTCTCTTGATCTAGTTTGCTTTCCTCCTCTAGCAAATGTTAAGCCAAGGAAACATGGTGTTCTCTCATGCAAGGCGAACCCATCTTCGCGGTTAATCCAACTCTACTCTTCCCCTATTTTAATTCTCGCGATGACGATCCTCAACTCTTGCCGCTTATTTGGTTTTTTTTGATAATTATTGACTTTCGTCTTTTTATTGCAAAATGAGAAGGATGGTTGTTGATTGGGCCTCATTAAAACCTTCCTCAGCAAAACCCAATGGGAAAAAGCTTAGGAAGGAAAAAGAGTACCCCCATCCAATTACAAACCTAGAAACACACTAGTCTATGAGTAGAAATTCCAAGAGGCTTGTTCTGTTACAAAGGTCAATGTACCCAAATCCTATAGATAATCCTTAAGGGACGATGTGTTTAAGAACATCTCTGATGAAATAACCAGGTCTTTCCACCAGCACTTGGTCCACCTCCATACTCCTAGCTTGATCTGGATCACTATTGTATCAACACTTAGCGCTTCACCTCTGAAATTAGCATTGTTACGATGTAGCCAGATATAATATACCATAGCATAGCGAGGACTTCCACACTCGTCCAGCTTTCCCACTGGACTGTTGAGCCCACCAGTCCTGGTAGATTTCGACAATCGTGTCCTTAAAGCAGAAGGATACATTCCACCAGCATAGTATTCTATTCCAAACTTCCACAATTTTATGGCATAAGAATAACACATGCTCCACGCTTTCCATAGCTCTCCTGCACCAAGGGCATAAACTTTGACCAATCGGTATGAGGTCTCTTTCAAAGAGTAATTCCCTAGTAGCGAGTCTCCGGATGAGTGTAAACCAGAGTGTCATTGCTACCCGCGGTTCACATAAACCATTCCAAATGCTCCGCCAGTTCACGCTCTCTTGCTCACTCCCAATATTATACTCCTCATACAACCTTAAAGTCACGTCCTTCGTGATAGAGTATGTACCATTTCCAGTCCACACACACTCGTCCTTTACCTCCATCGATGGTGAGAAGTTAGCTAGCATATCGCGTAAGCCAACTGCCATTTCTTCCTCATATTCGAAAAGTTCACGTCGCCACACAAGTTTCCACCTCCATACTGATTCCTCCCACTCTCCCATCTCTACAACCATGCTCTCCTGTTGCAAACTGACCTGAAAGAGCCGAGGGAATTGGGTTTCAGTTCTTGATTCGAACACCATTTATCCTTCCAGAATGCTATATCACGTCCATCACCTAGTACCACCCTAATACGGTCAGCAAGGACGTTCTGCATGGCTGTGTGTTGTTGCGTCGCGCGCAAATACAATGCCATACCCCTTTGTGACGACTATTAACGTTTTCAGATTCTCCCATATGCAAACCCCGTCGAGAACCGTAAATGGATCCCACTATTTTCTTCCAAAGCGGCGCTTGGTTGCAGGCAAATCGGAATCTCCATTTAGCAAGAAATGCTAAGTCTTAACCTGCAGATCGGTAAATCCCAGACCACCTAGGCTTTTCGGGGTGGCCATGCGTGACCATGCTACTGTGGACAAGAACTTGCTGTTCTTTTTCCCCCAAAAGAATTTCCTTTGCAGTCTTACTATTTGCTTTCTTACCGTGCTCGGGATTACGAAAAGACTAGCATAATATAAAGGAATGCATTCGAGAACTGACCGTATAAGTACTGCACGTCCTGCTTTTGATAGGCTATAAGCTTTCCATGTTGCCAGCTTCATCTCTATTTTTTGCAGCACAGGCTCCCATGTCGAAGTCTTCCTCATGTTTGCCCCCAGTGGGCACCCAAGGTATGTGGTAGGTAATGAGTCAACTTTGCATGATAATATATCTTCCACCATCTTTATTTCATCCTCATTAGCGTTAATACAGAACGCTCTTGGTGATTCTGTTACGCCACCGGCTCCTTTGCTTATTGATAAGTCGCAGGCAAAAGCTCATCATGGACATAGCTTCTTCCCAGCCCGTAGAGGAGTTAATTAGCATCCAAATGTGTGAACCTCTCCCTCACGATGGATGAGAAGATCTTGATTCCAGCCAGGGGCGGATCCAGGGGGGCTCGAGCCCACTTCCCCAAGAAACTTTTGAAAATTTATAAAATGCTCTTATAAATTTTTGAAAAAATACAAATAATATAATGTTTTAAAGGATGATAATGTCAAAAAAAAATTAGTCCCCCTACAAAAATTCTTGGATCCGCTACTGATTCCAGCAAGCGACTTGGCCACGACTGTAGAAGCTCTCCCATTCATAGAATCCTCCTCATAAAGTATACTCGACTAAAACCGCCAACGTTCGAGCCCTTGCATCCACTTTCGATCGAGTGTGGCAGATGGGAGGCAAGCTCAAGGTTTGAGTCGTTGGCCCCAACATCTACATGTTTGAGGTCTAATCGCAAGACCGGATATAGGTGATCCTTGGACACGGCCCATGGACTTTCAATGGTGCTCTTCTGGTCTTCCAAGCCATTGACAAATCAAAGGATCCTAAGGATCATAGTTTCCTTTACGTTCCATTTGGGTCAGAATCTATGACATCCCGTTTTCTCTCCTTCACAAAGGTTTTGTGGAGAGAATCAAGCCTAGGCCGGAGAGTCTTTTGGAGTATAACAAGGATGACAATAGTGTGGGAGGCGATTACCTAAGGTTAGAGTGATGATTGATCTTCGTAAACCCCTTATGAGATGCGTGAAAATCTCGGTTGAAGGAATTGAATCGGCTCTTTTTGTAACCCATGAGAAGTTACATCCTATATGCTTTCGATGTGGTATATATGCGAACTCACGAAACTAAAGATTGTTTGGACCAATCGGATCCCCAATTAGAGTCTACCCCTATGGCCCATAGATATGTGCGTCCAACCCTCGTCCGCGGAAAAAATCTTCTACTGATATAGATTATAATTCTGGAGAATCAATGGTGGCTTAGACCTACTAGGGCATGAAAACGCTCCACAGCAGGCCGAACCCTCAGTAAATAATCCACAAAGGCTGAATTCAGGGGAATCAAAGAGCTCCCCCTCTTAGCAAAGCATCTACTCCAGCCCTCAGGATTCCTTGGGGAGGAAAAGAAGATAGATAGACCAGTCCCGGCAAGCGGATACGACAAAAGACCATCATACACCCCGAAAAAGTGGTCCACATGCAAGAAGAGGAAAGAAAGAAAAGTCTTGTTCTCTGATTAAAGAGTCACAATTGGTCGTTCACTTGGTACACATGCAGGAGCCAACCCCTTCGGTTGCAGCTCATCATAGTGAGCCATCCCCAGCTAGATTGAGGGTTGCCAAGAGAAATGAGGGTCATTCATCAGGTCAGGGCGCTCGGGATAAGCACGCCTCGGCGATTGCCCTGTGTTCCCCTCTAGTGCAATATGAGGCACCTTACACCTCTTCTATTTTCGTTTGTGACTGTTGGTTTATCCGCTTGTGTTTTCATATATGTTGGATGTGTTTCTGCACAACTATCTTTGTCTTTCTTGATATTACCGAGATTTCTTATCCCTCGTCTTTTAGGAGCAATATGGTTATGATCTTTCTTATCATGTGTATGCAGATTGGGTGCATCAATCTCCATGAGTATTGTTGTAATATTATATTTTTAGGTAAAAAAAACTAGTCTTAAACCAAATACGTACTCTTAATTAAACCCATGAGTCATTCCTCTATGCAGGGCGGATCCAAGAGGGGTCACGTGACCCCATGTTTTTTGAAAAATTCAGAGATTTCTATATGTATAATAGACTTTATATATATAGTATATGACCTATATATTATAGAGTTAGTAGTGTAATGGTAAGAGATAGAAACATTAAAAAGTTTTTTGGAATAAATAGTATATATATATATTTTATATATATGATATATATATATATATATATATATATCAATGATAAGAGGAAATGTGACATTAGATACATAGGTGCCCTATATATCTGATAACTAAGTATGACAATATTGTTAAGGGTGGATATACAATTTCTCCCATACAGTGGACAAAAAATATCCTCGGGCTGGCTTTTAATACTCCAGCTCTATGATTACATAAACGAATTCTCCAGGTATTAAAAAAAAACTACTCCTAGGAGCAGAGAACTCTATCAAGCCAATCAAAGTCAGTGCTAGAATTTTGCATCTTCGTCCATATGATGGCTTTGATAGCAGCTTTGATGTCAAAAACAGTGAGAGTGGGGTCCCTAGCTTGGTTGGCCATGGCGCGCTTGCATCTTTCTATCCAGAGGTGGTAGACAACGCTAGCGACTGCTGTTTTTTCACTAAGTCGATCGGGCAGAGTCTCTTGCAGAATCGGATGATCCAAGTTGAGCAGCTGCGCAGACTTTTCCGGTTGGTAGGAATACCCAGCCAGTCACAGATAGTCCACCAAACCCTTGTTGAGTACCTGCAATGGAAAAAAAGATGGTTGCTTGTCTCCTGAGCACGCTCACAGAGCCAGCATCTGTTAGCAAGACAAATGCCCCAAGTTTGGAGCTTATCACATGTTTTAAGTCTACCTTTCAGAGTAATCCACAAAATAAATTTAGCTTTAGGGGAATCCCATGTTTTCCAGCAAATATTGTACCAGTAAAAGTTCTGGGTTGGGGTGGAGATATCCTTATAAAAGGAACTGACCCTGGGGTGGGTATGATTGAAATTGAAAAGAGAAAGGGCATCACTGGGGGACCCACATTGCTTCAACCACCAGTCCCTAGCATGGAGAATAGATTTCCAGGTCCAAGGGTCATTACCTTTAGCGGTGATGGTCCAAATGTTACTACTGTTGGGTAAGAAGAGCTTATGGATCCATTGGATCCAAAGGCGCTCCGCATTATGAGTGACGGACCGGCTGAGATGGTTTTGCAGATGAAGCACACTATTCCAATTGTGGCTGTCTTTAAGACCAGACCACCACCTTTTTCTTGGTGTTCGTGAGAATGCTCCAGCCACTGCGGGGGAAGTATTACTGTCAGCATCACCGACCGAAGAAAGAAACGAACGGAGGCACTTATTTACTCTTTTGATAACATTAAATAAGTTATATTAGGTAGAAATCTAGCTAACAATAGTGACTCATAGAATTTATATCCTGCTTCGCCACTATCTCTACCATTGATGGGCCAAAGAGAAAAGTTAATTGATAGATGATTAAATTTAATCCACATATTTTATACACATAAATTCAAACCAGATTATAGTTTCTCGACTGTTTTCAGACTCTTTAATACTCTAAGTAGAAGCCTCACTTGAAGCTATCATCCATCTCTTCTTAGCCAAAAATAGTCTAACACTAGTATGAAATCTCTGACCATTAATTATTTTAATATATACTATAGCATTTCGAAATGTTCAAACTTATAGTAAGATATAATAATACCCAACTCTTCCTGGCTAACTTTAATTAGTGGCTGTTCTATATGTCCGACATCTGACCCGTTTCACCAGTATGGTTTTTATAACGTAGACAAAGGAACAGATACTTCTCCATTGTTTCACGAACAAGGAAAAATAACTTAGATCGAGCCACGATGACCCCAATATTAATTGTTCTGAGAAATCAACTTTTTACAATGGGTGTGGACGTACCTACCTCATAATTAATTCGATATGATCATGGTATAAATGCGTATACCGATGAATTTATAATTCATTTTCATTAGTAGTAGCAATAGGAAGGAATTGAATTGTCTTGTAAATTGTAACGAGCGTTCACATATATGATCGGGTGGAAGGAGCACCGAGCAAGAACGTACGACAGTGTTGTGGTCGGCGGATGACTCGGTCAGTTGTTTGTTGACTACTCTGGCTAGCTAGCCTTAGGGACAATTAATGTGCTAAGTTCGGGATTTGATCTATGTTTTTCTACTTTTATAATCATACATAGTAGAAAGTAACTACTATTTGTCTCTCACCTCATTCATGGCGGAGACATTACAATATGCATGTAATAGCAATAGATCACAACCTGCATGCCTACTCATTCTCATGGGCAGGCAATGTATATATATATCGACTACTGTGATCGGCAATGTCAAGACATTTATATTGTCGACTTTATTGGATTTGTATGCTCTATAACTTAGGACTACTTATTAAAATTAAGAGTGTTATTTTGAATTTGTCTTCATCCTATGGTAATAAAAGCAAATTGCCGTCCTAACAACTTGTTTCTTTTTCAGCGAGAGCTCCGGTTCCAATATTTCTCCTTTATCCTTCAAGGTTTTTCGTTTACTCGCAACTCTTTTTTTTGATGTAGAGATATAAAGCCAGCTTAAGTGATCATTTACATCAGAGGCATAGGCTTAACAGATTAGCACTGAGTTTGGAATTTCATCATAATAAACAGCAAAAGGGTTACTCACAACTTATTCATGGTGGATATCATGAGATCTTTTTCTGATGGACTAGTATCTCATCTTTGTATTTTCTTTTTCCTTTCTATCTTCTCATCTCATTTTGTTTGTCTCTTAGTTCTAACTCTCTCTAGGTTTTGTTTCTCTTTGTTTACTATGTCTGCTTGTATGTTAATCCCTCCATTAATTAATATCTGTCATTTTAGGATTTGATTTTTATTCAAAAATATATATCAATCTAATTTTCTGATACATTTTTCTACTTTTAATCCTACTATTCAACATAAGAGTAATTATTATCTACATAGAAAAGTAAAAAATAGGGATACATGCGTCATTTTTCTACTTTCCTTAATAAGTGTGCAAGTTTCTAAGATAACCGTTATTGTTGAACGGAGAGAGTATGCTTTTTGTTGATCTTCTTTCTAAAATTCATCTTCTGTTTGTGTTTTGATTTAGTTCAACTTATGGTTAGTTTAGTGTCAAAAATGAAATCTATTTTGTCCATTTCTCTTTTGGTTTTGGGTTTTCTGGTATTGATGAGCACAACTACCGTTACCACTATCTATCAATAGTAGGAAAATAGACTTTTTCGGCACAATATTTTAGGCGGTTGTACAAGAAATTGCCGAAAATATGTATTACTTAGACTAATATTCGGTGTTTTTTTTAAAAACTAACAGAAATAGATCATTTTCGGCGGTCACAGAGTAGGAACTTCTGGAAAAAATATACATTTTTGGCGATCAGAGAGTAGAACCACCGAATTATCCTTTAAAGAAGACCGGTTCGACGGTTTCTAGTAAACAACCGCCGAAAAATGGTTTCTTCTAATCCCTCACCACGTCACTCTCCTCATTCTGTTATTCTCTTTGATTAACACGTACAAAGACTGGCAAATCAAGAGCGATTCACCATTTCCCATCTGGATCCGTCGCTGCCCCTGCACTGTCGTCGTCGCCGTCTGCTTGCGTTGCCGCCGTCTTCTTTCTTCGTCGTCACGGTTGACCTAAGCGTGGTTCACAGCTAGTTGCCCGCGGTAACAAGGCTGATGTTAGGTTAGTTTTTAGGTCGAATTTTACAATTCGATTTCTTTATAAATTGGGTATTAATTGTTGTTTTTAAATGTGATTCTTGATTGATTTTTGTGATTTGGAGTGTAATAGATTAATTTGTTTGGTTGAAACTATTCAATTTGGGTTAATTTTGTGACGGTAGTATTTTCGACAGTTCTACACCACCAAAAAAACCTGTTTTGTACTAGTATACACTCGTCAATGCCTGGAATTAAGAAGTTGCGTGTAGCATTTGTAATTTGGAAGATGGAAGAGTCTATGCCTGCAATAGAGGCTTTCTGTGGTATAGATTCGAAATTTATTATCTAATTCACCACTTGTTAGTTAATGAATCATTATACCAATTTTAATGAATCATAATATCAAATTTGATGAATCATGACATAATTTTAGTGTATCATCAGTAACATATAAAAATTAAAATTGTGTAACAATAATACAACACAAAATAATATTTGGTACGTAAGAAAAATACATGATTCACCATATAAGGTTTAAAATACATTACAATACAATAATAATACACTAAAAACAATAATGATTTTTTATCGGTTCCAGAGTTTGTCATTTAATTCCACTTATTAGTTAATGAATCATAATATCAATTTTAATGAATCATAATATCAATATTAATGAATCATATCTTCATTTTAGTGTACCATCGTAAACATATAAAAATAAAAATTTTTACACAATAATATACACAAAATAATATTTGATATGTATAAAAAATACACGATTCATCTTATAAGGTTAAAATACACCATACACAACAATAATAATACACTATAAAACAATAATAATGCACTATAAAACAATAATGATTTTATCAGTTCCAAAGTTTGATATCTAATTCACCACTTATTAATTAATGAATCATAATATCAAATTTTAATGAATAATAATATCAAAACTAATGAATCATAGTATAATTTTAGTGTATCATCATATACATGTAAATAATTTTTTTTTAGAGTTGCCAAAACATATCTATGAGTGGTTTCGTTTTGAAGCTTGAATTTATATGAACAATGATATAATTTTTTTTTCATTTTGGACTTATATTTTAAAAGTTATAACTAATTAAAATTAATATAGTAAAAAGGAAGCTCAGTCAGCAAAACAATCCAGTCAACAGCTGACTGAACTGCCAAGTGGACCACACCACAAATATGATATGCGGGACGGCCGTGGCGTCGAATCTGCGCTTCTTCATAACAAGTGTGATTCGGTATCCCATTATGCGATTCGTTGACGTGCATGTCAATTTGATGACATTCATGAATTGTTATATGCCAGAAATCAATATGTATGCAAGTGGTTAACTAGGGGTGAGTAAACGGGGAGGTATTTCGGTTATTTATTTCAGTTATCTGAAATAATTGTTATTTTTTTTCGGATTCGATCACTGTATTTTTAATCATTTTATAAAAGTTCAGTTATTTCGGTTAAAACGATTATCCGTAATAAAGTACGGTTCAATTAACGGATATTAAAATTCAAAGTTCGGTTATCCATAATAACTGAACTTTTACAAAAATATTTTTATAATTTTTTTCTTAACCCAATAATTTTATCTAAGATTTTACCACTCACCCAATTAGATTTAGGTTTTGATTATTTCGGTTAATTCATAAAGTTTGATTTTTTTTTGTTTTTTTGGAAGTTCGGTTATTTCGGTTATTTCAGGAACTTTGATTATCGGGCGGTTAACGATCATTAGTGTAACATAAAAAATGGTTATCGGTTAAAACAGATATTAGTATTAAATTCGGTTATAACCGAAATAACTAAACACCATACTTTATTTAAACTTCGGTTAACGGATATCCGTTTTAAACATTTGCACGTCCCTACGGCTGATGATGTATGTAAAATCAGGCATCTGTTGGTTTGGTTGATGATGTGGTTGATTGATGGAAGCTAGGGAATTACCCCACTAGCTCCCTCCAAATCCTCAAGTGAAGGCACAATTCAGGTAATGATTCTTCGTGTCGTACTATACCCACTGCTTATATATACTACTGCTAACCCACGACTGCCACTGACTCTTAACTAACTTTTATTTAGCCAACTCACCATCTAGCAGCTAGCAAAACATGCTGCTGCACGAACAACCGTAACAAACTTTTATTCTTTTCTCTTCTCTCTTCTCTTATATACCCTCCCAAAATACTTATCGATAATTCTAGACTCATCATCACTCCCCTGCTAAATTGCCACCTTGTCCTCAAGGTGGAAAGAAGGATATTGGGTGCGAATAAGGGAAGCTTCTTCCCAAGAAGCATCGGCTTCAGGGCAGCCTGACCAAGAGAACTTCTAGAGGATGTCCCACACACTGGCGATAGTTCAAGACTGCAGTAGGTTGCAAAGACAGCTCCAATTCTTCGGACAGATCAGTAGGTAGGGGCAGTGGTGTAGCAGTGGTGTTGGTTGCTCTGTGCAATTGAGAGACATGGACTGTGGGATGCATTTTAGAATTAGGAGGCAACAGCAGCTTGTAAGTAACGAAGCCAACCTTAGCAATGATTTCAAACGGGCCGTAAAAACGGGACTAAACTTAGCATTGTGTTTCTTAGCTAAGGAGGCAGAACGATAAGGGTGATGCATAAGAAGACCAAGTCTCCAACCTGAAAGGAAACATCCTTTCGGTGGTGATCATCTTGGCTCTTCATGCACTACTGTGCTTGGGCCAACTACTCCTTCAGCTCAGCCAACATTGTGTCACGCTTAGATAGCTGGGCATCCACCTCTTCCACCAAGGAACCCAAAGGGGAATACTTTATCAACACCAGAGGATCATGCCCATATAGAGCCTTGAAGGGAGTGGTCCCTAAACTCTGGTGGAAGGTAGTATTGTACCAATATTCTGTCCGAGGTAGAGCTTTTAGCCACTGTTTTGGTTTCTGAAAACAGAGACAGCGAAGATAGTCTTTGAGGCAACGGTTGACAACCTTTGTTTGTCCATCCGTTTGAGGATGGTAGGCAGTGCTGAGACAGAGCTGAGTGCTCACCGCTTTGAAAAGCTCCTTCCAAAACAAGCTGACAAAAATCGGATCACGTTCTAAAAATTGTCTTGGGAATACCATGTAATCGAATGACTTCTATCATAAGACCAGCGCCACTTCTTTAGCAGTAAATGGGTGTTTTAATGGGCAAAAATGAGCAAATTTTGTTAGCCTTCTACCACAACAAAGATCACTTCATAGCCATGCACCTTAAGAAGTCCAGTGATAAAATCCATGGAAATGTCCTCCTAAACATGAGCAAGAATTGGAATGGGCTGAAGGAGGCCAGCAGGAGAACATGAATTATACTTGATGCGCTGACACACTTCACAAGAAGCGACAAAGTCTTTGATCCATTTTCTCATGCCCAACCAAAACAAAACACCTAAAATGTGCTTGAAGGTACGCAAGAAACCAGAATGGCCACCTACTGGAGAAGCATGATATTCTTGCAAAATTAGAGGTAGAAGCTGAGACTGCGGAGGAAGCACCAGTCTACCTTGTAGAATAAATGACTCTCCTTAAGTTTATAACTAGGGTGGGCATCAGATTGCACTAAAATTGTCTAGATAATCTTGACAAGGCAGGGTCATTTCTAATCTCTTCCTCTAACTGTTTCCATCCATCAAATAAAACAGTGGACATGTGGTGAAGGATGGGAGCTACCTCAACACGGGGAGAGAGCATCAGCTGCCGAGTTCTCCTTTCCTGGCCGGTAACAGATTTGGTAATCAAACCCCAACAGCTTGGTTATCCACTTGTATTGCTCCTCAGTCATCAAACGTTGCTCCCAAAGGAGATACTGTCGCCACTTCTGTACAGCGAACACAACTGCCATCAATTCTTTTTCATAGACAGATTTGGACAAGGCTTGAGGAGAAAGAGCCTGGCTGAGATAAGAAATGGGGCGCCCTTCCTGCATTAAGACAGCTCCCAAACCTTTTCCTGAAGCGTTTGTTTCAACTATGAATGTAGTAGTGAAATCTAGAGTGGCCAGAATAGGGGCAGAAGACAAGGCATCCTTCAGTTTGTCAAATGCGGACTAAGCTACAGTACTCCATAGAAAGGAGTTCTTCTTGGTGAAAGCGGTCAAAGGAGCATCTATTATTCCATAGCCACGAATGAACCATCAATAGTAGCCGGAAAGACCAAGAAAAAAGCGGAGTTCCTTGACATTCTTTGGCACCGGCCAATCAATCATAGATTGAATCTTAGCTGGGTCAACAGCAACACCGTCGCCCGAAATAATATGGCCCAGGTAATCAATTCTCCGCTGAGCAAAGCTACATTTTTGAAGGTTAACCCAAAGTTGGGGCTGACTAAGAGCTGATAATGCAGTACGCAAGTGGATAAGATGCTCCTTAAAGTTCTTGCGTAAATAAGAATATCATCGAAGAAGACAAGGATAAACCGTCGCAAATAAGGTTTGAAAAATCATTCATCAGAGCTTCAAGGATGCTGGAGCATTCTTCAACCCGAACGACATAATAAGAAACTCGTAGTGGCCCTCATGAGTGTGAAATGATGTTTTCTCCACATCTTGCGCATATACTCTAATCTGATGATAGCCAGATTTCAAGTCGAGTTTAGAAAAGACTCCTTCCCCATGGAGTTCATCAATGATGGGTAGAGGGAATTTATCTGGAATTGTTATATTGTTCAGAGCACGATAATCTACACAGAAACGTCATTCCCCTGGTTTTTTTACTAATAGAACGAGACTTGAGAATGGACTGATGCTTGGGTGTATAAAGCCAGCAAGCTGCAATTCTTCCACAATACGTTCTATCTGATCCTTCTGGTAATAGGGGGGTAGCGATAAGGATGGATATTGGGAGGAGGGGCCCCGGGTTCAAGAAATCTGGTGGTCATGGAACCTCGGAGGGGGAAGCGAATCTAGAGGGGAAAAAACTACTGGGAAAGAGTCCAGAATGGTTTGCAACTCTACTGATTCTAAATTTCCCAACACAGTTGCACTCAAAACAATCAGCAAAACCTAGTGAGTCAGGAAAATAGTGCCAACCATCACCCTCATCTTCAACTTCCTGTAAAGCTGAAGAAGCTGATAACATAGATAAAGAATGGGATGGGTCACCACACAGATCAACTCTCTGACCTTTCCACTGAAAAGAGATGGACAGATTATGCCAGGTAATAGTAGTATCACCGAGTCGAATCAACCAATCTATGCCCAAAATCATATCTGCTCCTGAGATAGGAAAAGGAAGATAGTCCACTGTGAAAAGAGCTCCATAAAGATCCAAGGTTAAATTTCTGCATACCCTAACTCCTTTTCTAGTTATGCCATTACCAATTGTAACCCCAAACTGAGAATTCTCATCACATGGGAGGTTCCATCGCTGAACCAATTTTCCTGCACAAAGTTGTGGGTGGCACCACTATCCACCAGAATCAGGACTTTGTGTCCCTGTAAAAAATCAGTTAGCTTCATTATCTTTCAAACAGGAATACCCATCAAGGACATGAGTGTTAATTCAGCCAGAAACAGTTGAGAAACTGGTTGAGGTTCATCATCCAAAGAAGAAATTTTGTAGGCCTCATCTTCTTCATTTTCACTGTGCGTCAGTAGGACCTGTAGTCCGACTGTCTTGCATCGGTGTGTACGTGCCCACCTCTCCCCACAGCTGAAATAGAGGCCTTGTATGTTGTGGTACTGTATTTCAGCTCTGGGATACACCAGAAATTAGTTGGTCGGTCAGAAGAAGTCGTCGAAGCTACTGTCGTAATTGTAGCAGAGGAGCCCGACAAATTAGGGTTACGAAAATCCCTAATTTTTCAGACCGGCTAATTTCAGAATTGACAGAATTAGCCATCGATTTACTAACTCCTGAACCGGCAGTACTGGAACCAGTCCACTTATGCCCCTGTTGACCAGAGAGAAGTCAAAATCCCTTCTAAACCCTGTCGAGATCCGATTCATTTTCTCCTCTATCATCCCGGCCAAAATCATCATCTCTTGAAGACTTTTGGGTGAATACATTGACAGCTCTGCATAAATCGGTCCACTAAGACCGTTTTTTAATATGCCATGCAACACAGAGTCAAGAATTTCCGAGAGATAGGCAGAATAAAACTCAAACCTCCATCGGTAATCTTCCATCGCCGTTGTCTGTTTAAGCGAGCATAAAAGGTCCATTCGATCTTCATTAATTGTCGACCTAAAACGTTCCAATAGAGCATTCTGGAATTCACCCCAGTCAAGCATCCTCACATGGTGCTTAATCCATTCGTACCAATGGAGGGCGTCATCCTCTATACACACCCCAGCAGCACGGACTTTCTCCGTTGTAGCAATTTTGTTCAAAGCGAAGAAGCGTTCAACTCTGTAAATCCAACTTTGTGGATCATTGCCTGTGAAAATAGGCATGTCTAGCTTTCTCACCCGGAACTCCCGTTGATCAGAGGCGTCACTAAATTCCTTTCTCGTGGTGCCGGACCCGCACTCATCGCCACTAGAATTCCCCGGCATCTTCCCTTTCTAAAGCAGCTAAAGGATCGTTTGCACGTCCTTCTGGACAGCCACCACAGTCATCGACAAATTTTTAACACACTCTTTGATCTCACTCACCCGCGTGTTAGTCACCGGAGCACCTTCAATAGTCATGCCACTGTGTGTCGTTGTGACCATGGAGCCTTCCCCAGAAACGGTGCTCTGATACCAGATGATAGAAGCTAGGGAATTACCTCAGCAGCTCCCTCCAAATCCTCAAGTGAGGCCACAATTCAGATAATGATTCTCCGTGTCCCCATCGTACTATACTCACTACTTATATATACTACTGCTAACCCACGACGGCGACTGACTCTTAACTGACTTTTATTTTAGCTAACTCACCACCTGCAGCTAGCAATAACAAGCTGCTGCACGATCAGCCGTAGCAAACTTTATTCTTTTCTCTTCTCTCTCCTCTTATATACCCTCCCAAAATACTTATCGATAATTCTAGACTCATCATTGACCATGACATGTTCAGGAAGGTCTGCACAAGGGAAGTGTCAGTTGAAAGTTGCCACGAAAAAGCAAGGGGTGGATTTTAGTGTGGATAAGAATGAGTAGTTTACCATTGATGCCGTCAATTTTGAGTAACACATAAAGACTTAAGAGGATGAAGAATGAAGAAGGGATTCAGAGGGAAAATAGGAATGAGGAGAGGGTTAGAGCAGACTTGTTCCCCTCCGCTGGTGAATTCGACAGCACAATGACCATTCATATGGCGGTGGTTTCTCTGATCTGCTGACATCTTTAGGTGTGACAGCGGTGACCATACTCTACTCTACAAGATGCAGACCCAACTAGGGAATGAAACTCAGCTTGTGTGTGGACCTGGTTCATTAGATGGAACTTTATCCAGTGCTTGTTGGTGCTTATGAAGTGAAGAAAGTCACTGTATTGTTTTGGTGTGCTATGGTTATGCCTTTTTTGGATGATTTCTCAGTTATGTAGATGATGGAATACATCCATTTTGGGACTTACGGTCATTTCTCATCTGAGTCTTGCTGAATGTTTTGTTATCATCTTATTAATATGTGTACAGTTTAGTTTTTTTTTGTACTATGTTTATGTTTTTAGACTTAATAGCTTCTTATCCAATGAAGGTGCCTCTTTTGTTTAATATGTTTATATCATATATGACTATTATGTTGGGTGATGTAAACGAGCTTGCAGGGCTCTCGCTTCAATATCATACCTTAGATTGTAGGTACTATTCAGGTGTAGGAGTGTGGGTCTTTCTCCCTTACTTATGCCAATTGGTTACTTCTAATGTTTCTCACAATCTCAACTATATATTTCTGTACCACCTTCTATGGTAATGGAATGTGGTGGTTTCAAAAATAAAACTTGCAATCTCTTATGATCTTGTGATATTTTAGTAGGGCTCTTTCTCTTTGGCGAGAGGGAAGTAGCACCGAATGCACCGTTTCCCAAAGGTTTCTACTCTTTCTCTTATCGTCTTAAGTTTTCCAGCATTATGCCCTTCTAAATTAAGCGTAAGTTTCTTTTGAATTAGTCCCCTTTAACTCAAGAGTACCTGTGGGAATTGTGGCTTCGTTCTTAGATGATTCTTTCATTTTTGTTCTACTTTTGGGTTCATTTATGTTTTTTAGGGTTTGTGTATACAACTGCATGTCCAATTTTCATACCTCGTCCATGAAAGATATCGACACGGTGGAATAAACTTTTTTTGAAAACCAAGGTTGGAACATGCAAGCAGCTCTTGCCATTAGCAGATATCATTTTCATCTCATCGTTTTGGAATCGTATTTTTTTATATGGTGGGAGCCGAATTAGTCACTTGCATTTGTAGGTGCTCTACAAGGAAAAATTTGCAGTTAACCAAGGAAACAATCAAAACATTAGGTAGTAGTTGGGTGCAAAGCCTCAGTTTTTGTGGGTGAAGATTACCTCACCAGGAATAATTGGTTTACTCTCCATTTTCCAGTCGAGGTGGGTAAATAGAGGCCTGGTTGTGTGAAATGGATCTACCAATCTGGTGCTGCTACTTGGGTATTTGGTGGAGATTCGGTTGGTTGAGGGGGATGCACTAGCATGTGGTTGATGATGAGGTGTTGAAAGGAATGGGGGTGGATAATCAAGGAATAGAATCTTTTGCTACTAAGCATAAGCTAAGGGAGAAAATCAACGTGTTCGGTGCTTGTCAGTTTTTATGCCGATTTATAAATCCGCATATATAAAGCAGAAGTAAGCAATTGAATGTCCAGGGAAGTTGTGTGAAATGAAAGTGTGCGGGGTTTCTTGGATTCTCGTCAGTGCTTGGATATGCTTGTTGATTGGAAGATAGTTGGCAGCTCGACATTTGGGAACCAGCTACTCAGATACCCAGAAGACCCACCAACTCCTTACAAAAGATATTTCTATCGATATAGAGAAGGACAATGTATGCGCTGAGTTAGGTGATTTTCTTTTGTCCAATGAAGGTAGTGGTGCTGTGAAGGGTCAACTTACAATGATGTAGGAAGTGCATCCACCTTGACATTTTTCTTATGAGCAAAGATTTTACTAGGAAGAATCCACCGCTTGTTCACTGTCACATGAACTATATCCTTTGACTCCTTGCTTATCCTATCAATGTGATTGAGATTGAATTGGAGTCGGCAAGTATGTTGTACCAATTTCAAATGCATCCTTCTGAATCTATCGATGATTTTACCAGTAGAAATGTGAAGAGGAGGGAGTGGCTTTGTGGAATCGGTTACAAGCTATGATGACAATCTTGTGAAGCCGAAGTGTGCACCGGGACTCCTTAAGCTGCTGATAAGTGGATGGTGTGCAAGTTACTGGAGTTTGGATATGTATAAGGCTTTGGAGTTGGCACAGAGTCGTCAAAGGGAATAAGGTTCATGGTCTCTGATTGCATGGGAAAGGACAGTGCTCATGCAATTAGTGGTTTTTGGAACTTTTTTGGTAGTATCAGTGTCCATTATGTCTTTGGTTTTAGTGCTTTTGGCTATGGATGTGTATTTTATATGTTTATAGTTGGTTTCTTACTAAGTGTTGGCAAATACTTGTTCCTTTTGGGTGGTATAGTAGTATCTCACCTGTAGATGTTGGTTGTCTTGTTGGTTTAATTTTGTATAATGTAGTTGGAGGTCGTGCTTTCATGGACTTTGTATAAGGTAAGCAGATGCTCGTCGAGCCTCTACGATCAATTTATGGTGTTGGTAGGTCCATCTATAAGATTCTCATGCAACCTTCCTTTGGGATAAGGTTGTGCATAATAGCAGGAATTTTTTTTATTACGTTTGGTATCAAGTAGGGGTGGAAATTTTTACCCAACCCGAAACCTTGACTCAAACCCAACCCGTAAATAGTGGGTGGGTTAAGACTATTGACCCATTTAATATTTGGGACGGGTATGAGTTACCTATTAAATATATGGGTTGGGTATGGGTTAAGAGTCATAACCCGAATTTAACCTGACCCGTTACTTAATTTAATTAAAAATAAATAAACAAATAAATATGTATATAGTTTACTTGGATATGTATTAATTCTATAACTATTAGTATAATAGCAAACAAAAAAGCTAGGCCCACACAAATAATTATTTTATAGAAACAATACATTCTCTAGGCCATCTATATCTACTATTCACTCTTTGAAAACATATATACTATGTCAATCATTAGTTGTGCAAACTCTATCGTTCACACTATTTAATCCGCACAAATTACGGCTATGGGTTAAGTTTATTGACCCATTTAAAAAATATTGACATTTGGAAAAACAACACACAATGATTTGAAATAAATGACCGTCATGTGCATGCTTTTAGGGAAGACTGATCATTCTACAGAAAAACAAGAGTATTTGTATTTAAACGGGTTAAACGGGTCGGGTTTGGGTTTAATGATTTTATATGGGTTAGGTATGGGTAGAAAATTTGTAACCCGGTTATTTTTCGGTCGGGTATGGGTCAATATAATTTTAATCAGGTTGGGTATGGGTGAACTTCAACCCGGCCCATCAACCCGAATTGACACCCCTAGTATCAAGGTGTGTAAGTATAATGGATATAATCTCCATTTATTGTACTTTATTAAGTTATAAAATTGGGTTGGTTGTTTCAAAAAAAACTTGCAATCTTTGATGCAACTCTGAAAAGAGTTATGTTCCTATTTATTACGCTCACTTAGGATGGAGGAGCCTGAAATAAAAGTTGAAGGGTCATGCATAAAATTACAAATAATTAGGGGGTTTTCTTTATGAAAACTTGCTTAAAAAATTTACAATATATTTTTTGTGTAATATTAGTAAAGTTGGGGAAAGGGGGTTTTGCTCCCCATCCCCCCACTGGGTAGCCACCGCTCACTTACTTAGTATCATTATTACAATTAGTTCTCATAAATTAAAATTTGTCTATAATTACACTCATTTTACTTAACAAAATTTTCTAAAATACTAGCACTTAGTATTGCATGTTTCTTTTTGCATATTATACACAATGTCACCGAATGTATGCTACAAATCTTTTTTAAAACTATAATGAAAAGCTAAATCATCTTGCATATTTTAAATATAGTTAGTACTATTTTAAAAAGAAGAGCAATATTTTTAAACTAAATTGTTGTAAAATTCATTCTAATTGACAATGGGGATTGGGAAATCCTTATCTATATTGGTCATAAAAGTTGTTGTGGGAAAAAGAGTAGAAACCCAATAGTACTAGGAGTTATAAGGATATGCTCAAGCCATTAGAGCCCAGATTAGTATGCTTAAACTTCATCCAAGTAATAAACGTTATAGTAAACTCAATATCTAATATGATTTTATGGTGTTTGATATCTTATCCCACTTGTAGAAGATAAAATCTAAGTCAACTCATTGAGAAGGTTGTCAGATTGAGTTTTAGCAATAGTCAATGTCATCCTATTGATGTTATGAACAATAATCAAGGTTTGTCATTAGTAAGAATCATTTAGGGTGCTAACATGGACTTCATTGTCTCGACTTCGCCCTACTACATAACGCAAACTCATGTTGAACCATAAGACGGCTTGGATGTGCTATGCTTCTTACACCCATCTTGGCTCACTTTTTAAGAAATTGGATAATGTACTTGTTTCTTTGAGTATGTGATCCTACTAGCACTCGAAAACCTGCAGAGGTCTCCAACATCTAACACCCCCAAACCATACAAAAAAAGTAGATGCATCTTAATTAGGCTTTAATTAAGCACTCTCACGAAGGTCGAGCAATTAAAATTTTTTTGTTTAAGTGTATCAAAAGCTCGCATTCAACTTTAAAGATAAATCTATAATATGACTTGTCTTGTAAGAGAGCTAAACATCTCAAACCTGTTATACCATGGGACGAAAGAAGGGATGAGTAGTAGCTACAGAAGGAACTCACAAAGGGCTCACTTCATATAAGGGTAGATGGAATGGTATTGTGGAACCTCTCCCACATCAGGACAGCGAATAATGCAACTGGTTGATAAGGATAGGTTAAATACATCAAAATTTTCTTCAACTTTTAAACCCATGTGAGTGGCACAAACTTATAGCACTAGTTCTTTAGCCAGGGAATACCTAACAGCTGAATTATTGGACAATTGCATGTATAGGGGTGTTATAGACAATATACAAGACTAAATCCACCAACCTGCGGTATGAGGAAAAGATCTCCAAACCCAAGGATTATCTTTTATACTATTTACATCCTAAGGAAGGAATCCTTTGAATGATGCAATAGATTCATTGAAGCTAGAGCCTCTTAAAGTTTTAGTTGATGGCTTAGATGGTCTTAAGAAGAAGGCAACAAATCATTTTTTAAATATATGTATGACCTAAGCCACATGTTTTCTTTTATCTACGAATGGTTACCCAAGTGATAAAAGTATATTTGCAGTTCTTAGTTTCTCCTAAATAAAGGAAGATTTGAAAATCGTGTTGATTAACTTACTAATATTTTTATGCTTGTATCACTACAATCAATAACACATAAATATCATATAACCAGTCAAATAAAAGTGAGACACTAACATATATAAATTATTTTCCTCTTCAAGCCAAATCTTTCTTTTGGATGTTATAAATAACCAGAGGAAGTCTTAGGTGGTATTTTGGGCGAAGGAAATGAAACTAAATCACGAAAGAGACTAATAAAAGGAATGTGTTGAACCTTAAGCATTGTTGAGGATGGAGTCTGTCGTGATAGATCGAGTTCATTAAGGATTGCAATCAACCTATGACAACAAACACAGTCCCTGGCGATCGATTCTATCACAATAGAAGGAGTCTATCATCTAATGAATGTAACTACTAGCAAAAATTAAGAAGAAGGTCATGTCTGATCGTTTTCAATGATTGGACGCCTTAATACACTAGTTTAGGCCACAAAATACAGGTTGTAGAGCTCGGACAAGAAAGGCTCGAAGTAAAGTTTGAAATTCGGGTTAACAAACGTTACCGATCCAACAAATTAGGAACTAACCCGTTCCAACGATTCTAAGAGAGATCCTGTTTAGGTGCAAGTTTATCAGTTGTTATTTACGCTTCCTTGTCAAATTGACTAGTAATCTGAGAGACCTTCATATTCAAGCAGTGAGAGAAGCACTTGTCACAGTTGTAAGCTTTACTTAGTTAAGCGTCACATTGTCAAATATGTTATATATTGTACCTAGTTTACTATCATTCTCCATTAAGCTGATTAGAAAGTTGTTAGGGTTAGTGAAAGTAATTGCTAAGTAGATTTTTTCTACTTAGAAGTAGTGTAAATCTTTTTATGATTATCAATAAAATAGTCTATATTGTGTGTTTGTGATTGTAGATTGATGATGAGTGTCCAAATGAGCATGTTTTAGAGGTGTATTTCATATATTTTATCAACACAAAACATGCCCATTTCTCCACTCTAGCTAGTTTCCTCTACTTTTATGTTTTATTGGGTTTTTACATAGTTGTTGCTGAAACAGGAGAAATAGCATATCTAGAAATAAAGTAGACGAAAATATAAACGTGTGGGCGTAAACGGATCCATAATCGGAGCTAAAACGAAGAAGATACAGCGTTTAAAGATTAGCCTACCCATAGGACCGACCCTAGGACCAACCCTAGGTGGGTCGGTCGGCAGTTCCGGAGGCCAAAAACGCTCGTTCCGGGGGCTGAAATGGCTTTTGGTACCGACCGACCCAAGGTGGGTTGGACTTAAAAACACACACGAAATTGCTACTGACTTCGACAGACCCTAGGACCAACCCTAGGTGGGTCGGTCGGTCACAAATTTTGGCCAGATCTATGTTTTTAAAAGTAGAAAAGGAAGGAGAGAGAGGAGAGGAGAGAGAGAGGGTAATTTGAACCCAGATGAGGGGAAAAATCCAAAGGAATGAAAAGAGGAAGAAAGAAAAGAAGAAGAAAAGATGAAGAGGAGGAGGAAGACCCACCTCCATTGAAGCTCGCAATCTCCATTAATGACCATTTCTTACTCTTTCTCCCTCCTTTACTCTCTAACAGCTATTTAAACTCTTGTATACCTTGGGATGGGGTTCGTTCCTCCCCAAAATCCCTAAATTGATTTTGTAAACCTAACTCATGGTTTATAGTTGTTTTCTCCTCAACAATTCTTAATTAATGCTTTCGATTTGATCTCCTATTGCATTTATTGTGGGTCCTTATGAAAGTATATTTGAAGTTGGGATTAGACAAATTGGGGATGAACCCTAACTTTCATTTCTCTATATTAGGGAGTGGAACTTCAGGGCTATTGTTAGGAGCTTGAAATTAATTCTATCTAGTGACTCTAGCCTTTCTAGAATTGGGAGGTGTGATTAATTAGGTAAGATTTGATTAGTCCAAGATTTGGATAATCTTTACATTAGCTCTAATATACAACTTAGTGAGGTAGAAAAGAGAGCATATTGGGTGATTTAGGAGATTCCCACTATCCTAAGGTATACACCTATCTTAGATTAGTTAGTTGAACTTTATTGTTTTTCTTCAGTTGCCAATATCAAACCAAAAACCCTAAACCCCCAATTTAAGTTTATGCACTTTTGTTTATATTCTTGCACATTTACTAAGATTATAATTAACTAGATAGTTACGAAGTCCCTATGGATACGACTTTGTCTTACTACAATGATTGGGTTCATTGCCCATAGTAGTTGTATAGTTTCACAACTATTTTGCACAACAATTGACTCCATTTGTCCTGTTTTGTTTGAAAGATTCAAAGTATTTTAGAGACTCGCATCTTGAAATACTTTGAAGTCAGCTCATCGATTATGTAATTGGTATCAGAGCACTGGTTTAGTTGGCACAATAATCTCAATACGATGGCGAATTTGTTGGCAAACCAAAACAACAAAATGCTCACATATACAAATATAAACACTGGAAAACGAGATGGAACAAAACTTGGAGTCCATTAACCCTCAGTTATGGGAGATCATTACAAATGAAGATCTACCTATCCCTCCAAACAGGAAGGATTGGACCTCCATGGAGAGAAAGACAAACGAGATGAATCATTCTTCCCGGGTAGAGGAGAGTCAATCACTTCAAGTCTGCCAACGAAGTATGGAAACTTCTTCAGGCAACTCATGAAGGAGTAATAGAGTTGAAAAATTCAAAGCTCAAGAAATTCGAATGGATTACGAAAACTTTCTCCGAAAGCCAGGTGAGTTGCTAGACAACATACTTAATCGTTTTTATGATCTAACTTCAATAATGCAGGAACTTGGCATACTCCCGGATAAAGAAAGTGTATCCACAAACTCCTTGATAGCTTAAGGGAAGAGTGGACTGAAAGTGTGATTTCCACCAAGGCATCCAAAGACTTGTCAAAGTGGAATGTTCATGACCTTGAACTGTATTTGTTGTCTCTCAACAAGTTCATCAGGAGGAGGCCGGAACTAAGATCCATTAGCAAAAGTACATAATTAAGCTCTTGTTGAAAATACAACATGAAAATGTTAAGAGCATGTCCACCCAATGGGTACAGCTAGAAGACTCCATCGCGACACGGAAGAAGTCGGTGTCAGTGCCACTGAGTATAGAGGCATGATAGGACCTTTGCTCTATCTTACTACCAGTAGGCCAGACATACTCGATGCAGTTTGTTGTGGTTAACTTCCAAGCAGGACCCAAACAATCCCATCACAAAGTTGTGAAAAAAAATCTTTTAGTACCTCAAAGGCACCAGCGATCCATTTTTATGTACCCTCATTCTTGACTGTTAATTTACAAGGTATAGTGACTTAGATTTTGCTGGCTCCCTCTTAGATAGACGGAGTACTTCTGGCCATGCTAAATTCCTTGGATTATGCTTAGTGTTATGGTCTTCCAAGAAATAAAATTTTGTTACTCTTTCCATTGCCGGAGCGGAGTAGTTGTTTCTGCCTACTACGCACAACTGCTCTGTAAGCCGAAACAATTGGAAGATGATCATGTTATTCAAGTTAATAGTCCCATTTACTGGGACAGCACTAGTGCAATCAAAATATTTGAAATCCCAGTTCAACACACTCGCACTAAACATATTGATCTATGGTATCATCTTCTTAAAGATTGTGTTGAAAAGAAAATAATTCAACTAATTTTTATTTCAACAGAACACCAACTTGCATATATATATTCACCAAGCCTCTACCTACCGCCATATTCAAGGTACTTTGTTCAGAAATTGGAATGACTCAATTGACATAAAATAGGTTGTGTTACACCCCTACCGCTAATCCCGTCATTACTTCACAATTATTTACCTTCGCAGCGGATATTACATACTCAACGGTGGGTGTACAATGCCGTTAGTCACCTACGTGACTAACAAGGCCAACTACAAATACAACATACTATCGGTCTGATGAACTTGAACATACCAGTATACTATGCCAAACAATACATTCCAATTCCTTAGTAAAAACTTGGTACAATTACAATTTCAAATGAATTCTTATACAATTGCTATAACCATACAATACTATACGAGTATCTAAATTCCTCAAGTTCGTCGGTAACCATTCGGACCTACAATTCAATGTTTACATTTACCAAGTCAATACAAGTTCTTAATCAACTACCCAAGCTTATACAACCATCCCCGTCCTACACTCAAACGGTGTTCAACTTCAAGTACCTGGAAAATAAAACGGTGCCCCTAGGGCTCAGAAAATTGCTACATATGAAATTCGCATACCCGCGTGCTAACCGGGGTACACCTACTACTTTGTCGAATACATGGAGTTCATTTCATGCATACATACATACTAATACTACAACGTTATACACAAGCAACAATATTTACATACATACACAAGATTCAATACCTACGAGGGAAGATAATTCGTCAGTCAACCGTTCATATTAGTTACTCATTCATCCGGTTTAATCGGATGCTCCCTTTCTCCTCACTCGGTTCATAAGGCTTACACCAATAATGTTCTTACTTACTTGTTGCTTTACTCATACTTCACTCATTACTTTACTCGTTACCTTACTCATTACTTACTCGTACTTACTCCTTACTCAATGCTCATCGCACTACTCATACTTACTCCTCACTCAATACTCATTACTTTACTCGTACATACTCATTACTCAATACTCATTACTGTACACGTACTTACTCATTACTCAATACTTATTACTTTACTCGTACATACTCATTACTCAATACTCATTACTGTACTAGCACTTACTCATTACTTAATACTTATTACTCATAACCTCCGGGCAGAGTCATACACAAGACTCGCCACCGGGCTTACAAATACAAGCGAAGCTATACACTTAGCTCCTCAAATACTCAAATGTCCATTTTTACCGGACTACTCAAATTCCCAACACTCCTCTCTCGGATTATCTTACAATCTCGTGGATTAGCCTAGAAGTATCTCTCTCGATAACCTCTACTAGCTTAGGGAATTACCAATTCCTAGTATATTCTCATATTTAAGGGTTCCCCCAACGTATCGAATACTCTCATGTTCGGGACATTGTTTACATTAGTTAGATCCTCTCGTTGTGGGTGACTATTTTCTAAGGGGTTCAGAGATCCCTTGTCATTCTTTACTTCTCTCAAAGTTCATGTCTTTGAATTTTCATCAATCCTCTGAATAGAGGTTCCTTATATACTTCCACTAGTAATTGTTTGTGGATTATTCATTTCGGTTCTCTAATCATTATCGGGAGTTTACTAGTCCCGTACACTCTCTCACTCTAGTGGGTTCATGGGTTTGCATTACCGTTTCTGGTTCGATAGTTTTTGTGTGCTTCCACATTTTCGTATTTCGAGAACGACTCTTTCTACGAGTCACTAACCAACGCTACTCAATTATGAGTCAGTCTATAACACTAGGTTAGACAATGCAATATACAAGGATGGTTAGTACACCCAGCAGGCATCAAGACATACAAACAAGCAATATAACATGTTTCATGCTTTTATCTTGATTAAGCGGCACACAAGCACACAAATCAATGTAGCACGGTTAGCATACGGGACATGAGAAAATCATACCTTTCACCATGGGTTACTTTACCACGTCACTCTATGTTCCTCAGTTCACACTTGATTCACTGATGACATTTCAAGTGTTTCTATTAATAACAAGTACTACGGTATGTAACAATTAATACTCCCGTAATTTAACCCCGTTAATCGTAGGTCGTTTCTATATTATTTATTTTTTTATTTATTTCTACCCTACCATCATGCTTCAGCCCTTCTTTTTTGGCTGACCTACCTTCCAGTCTGTGCAAGGTAGTCGTCGAAGTCGTAGGTTGTGGGTTCGATTTTTTTTTTGACCGGCCACCTTGCCAAGGTCGGCACAAAGGGTTCGAACAGAATCATTCAAGATATTGACAATTTCAGCCCGACCTACCTTACCAAGGTCTCCTAAGGTAGGTCGAACCCATTTTTAACTGCTCACTTTAACTCCAACTCCTGAACTTACCCAACCTTTCCTACCCATTTCCACAAGTTCCTAATCATTCCAAGTTTTCTAATTTTAAGAAAACACTCTACAATGAAACCTCCTCAAATCATTACTCAAATCCTTGCTCATTTCTACAAACTTAACTACTATCTTGCACTTATGCACTCTAGGTCATTTTGAACTTCCTCTAGTTTACAATTCACCTTGCCAATCTTCTTATTACCATTACAATTCCTGCCTCCTAGATGCAGACTACTCATACTACCCAAGTTCAATCTCCATTTCCAAGAACAAACACTAAACCTTTTCCTTTAAATTCTAAAGTCTTCACAACCCATTTTGCTACAGATTTTTCTCACTACTTTACTCACCTAAAATAGCTCCTAAGGGGTTAACTAACCCAAATTGGTTTCCCTTCAACACCAAGTTAACTCTTGGTCATTCCTTACTCATGACATCTTTAAAACCCCATAAGTTCTACCAAAATTTTGCCATGACTTACCTACAATCCTTACATTCCCAAATCCATCCATTCTCATCCAAGTCAATCCTAATCTAGCCACACCCACAAGGGGTCCTACCAGCACACCTAATTCCTCAAAATTTCATCAAACAACAATACCACATATATACTCAATTCACTTGGCTCCAAGGCCTTCATTTCAAACATCAATTCCACAAACTTTTCTACCCTCAACAAAATACATTTCCATTCCAGTTTTGGTTCATTCATTCATTTACCCATTCCCAATATTCTAAAACAATTAAATAAGCACCAAGGTAGTTTAATTACCTTAATTTCATAAGTTCCTCTTCCCATTTCTCCTCTTCTCTCCTCTTACCATTTTCGGTCAAGTGAGCAATGGAGTTGCCAAACTCCATTCCCATCATCCAAGGAACACAAAGTGAGTGTAATTAAAATCCTAAACCCTTGGAATAATACTAATTCAATGAAATGCTTAAAACACCAATCTAGGGTTTTTACCCGTTGGAGTTTTTGGAGGGTTTTTGACCCTTGAATCAAGAGAATGGTCCCACCACCATTGGAGGGTTGAAACAATGCTCAACAATAGAATACAAGGTATTACAAGAAGCCAAAAATTGGCCAAGGTAAGAAAATGGGGAAAATGAGTTTTTCTCTTGAATCTTTTTACCTTAGAAGAAAGAGACTCCAAGCTTTAAAATGATGCCATTTACTCCTCAATGCCCAAAATCCATGGAGGTCAACTATCTCCTTTGAAGGTTTTGAAAAGATAGAAAGGTAGAGCTCGATAAGGGGAGTTCAAATATGTGGTTATTTTTTCATTTGGAGTTCAAATGAGGCTTGATCATGGAGAAGAAGATGAGAAGCCATTGAAGCTATTTGGGAGATTCAAAATCGGCTGAGAGGGGAAGAAGAATCAGAAGAAGAGGAAAGAGAGGAGCTGCTCACGGTGGGAAAGAGGGAAATAAGAGGAGAGAGAGAGAGGGAAAAATGGGTATTAGTTCACTTTTTACTTTTTTTTTTTTTGCCTTTTTTACTTATTTAATTAGCTAGTTGGTCAAGAGTGTGTGAGAGGCTTATTTGAGCTGTAAAAACCGGCCCCCATATAATATAGTAGCTGGAGCATTTTTCGTCTTTTACTAAAAATGCTCGTTAATTTACCCGGTTTTGCACTATTCAATAACCGGGCCCGTTTTTTGGATTTTTCTTGTTTCTCTATTTTTAATGGTTATTAAGATTCCGTTAATACTTATTTATAGTCATTTGATGAACTATAATTCTACGGGTTCATTTGACCACTCAAAGTCACGTTTTCTGGTTTTCTCGAAAAACGTGCGCTAAAGCTCTATTAGCATTTTAACTCATTATTTGGATCTATTTCCTTCGGGAATTGTTCCCGTATATTAATTAGGCCTAAATAAGCCTTAGGGATTCATCTAAGACCCTTTCCAAGGTCGTATTCCTCCCACGGTCACATAACGCTCATTTTAGCATTTTCGCTTTTTAAGCGTTTTCTCATTTCTTTTGGATTTATTTCCTTTACCATAATTACTTAGGCACTATTGGGCCCTTATACTATATTAGAATTATTTAGTCACCATATTTAAGTTTGGGGTATTTCAATCTACCCCCCTTAAAGAACTTTGCCCTCAAAGTTGGTGAATCTAATATTGTTACTTACATGGATATTCTATGCTAAGATCATAATCTTTACATAACCTTGCAGACTCCGAAGGTCTGACTCGATGTGTAGCACACATCCACACAACATGTCACTGCATGCATAGCAATTAAAAATAGTCTTTTTTTCCTTCTCTCCATGGGGGTCCATCCGCAGACAATTAGGTACAATCCTCCCCCATATCGAGTGATCCCTCAGGTACCAGTCACGTTTGAACACTTACGCTTTCTAGTTCATGGCCGTCATGACTAATGGCACTTACGCTTTCTGGCCACGATCCTTTGGTTCTGATCAAATTCATTTGCACATTTAGAGATCCTCAGGCACTATTACTCATACTTACTTACTCATACTTACTACAGGACTACACTGTACCAGTGCCCTTGGAAAAATACAAAACACACCCACCATTCTACCTGTCCTCAAGACTAAAGGCCGCAGCCACGGCGGGTGATAGCGGTTTCAAAACTAAACATCACTTCCATCGGCTCACGACTAGCCTTACTTCCCGGGTTCGACCTGATACCGGTGCCTAGCCCTAGGGAAGGTCCAACTAGCACCCATGGGAGTGGTTTCAAAACCGATCCTCATTCTCGAGTTTGAAGAAAATCATTTGTACTAAGTCAGTTTGGAAATTCATTTTGAAAAGTTCATACAACTCCAAAATCCAACTTATGATAATTATACCTATTACTAGCGTTATTACTCGTGACCACTTATGGGGAGCTTCAAGAATCCTTCAACCCTGATGTGATCAGCATCGGTGTTGAACTATCCATCCACCCCAATTTGTGTTTGGTTTCCCTTAATCGCTAGCAAATCAAGTTCCACCTCCACCTCAATTCACACAATCAAATAGTCAATCAATATTTCATTTTCTATCTTCTTAATCTTTCTAGTCATAATCACCAAGACATACATTTTCCAATTCCTAGAATTCTTTTCCTCACTTACTTATTCATCTCATCAATTATTACTCATTTTACCTTCAACTACTATACCTTAGAAATTCAAAAGCATACTCCAATTAGTTTCCTCTCCTCTAATTGTTTACAAATCAAATCAAGTCACCTAGGGGACTAGATTCCCACTAGGTTCAACATCGGTTTCATACCGATTTATACTCGTCAAATACATCATTTTCATGCAGATTTATACTCATCGAATCTCCCAATGTACTCATTCCTCATACTATTACCAAGATTTACACAATGAGTGGATACAAATGTTTATGTAACATAAGTACCAATCATTAAAACAAATTTCTTTGCACTATACGCATTGTAGTTTACACCTTTATCACGTAATGAAATACCCCGTAATTAAAAACAGTGATTAATTAGGCTAATAAGTAATTTAGAAGCTTAATTAAGTATAAATAAATTAGGGAACAAATCCCGAAGAAAACGGATCCTTAAAATGGATTAAAATCACTAACGAACCTTAAAGCGCGTTTTTCGAGGTAACCGGGAAAACGTGTCCTTAAGCGGGTCAAATAGACTCGTAACAATTTTGGTCAACTAAATAATCATTAATAAATTTAGTGAGGCTTTAGGACCAATAAAAATCAATAAAACGAGAGTTTAGTAAAAACTGTCAAAAACGGGAAGTTGTGGGGTAGAAATATAAATAACACAAACTTATGTGTCCAACTTTGTAAATAAAGTTCAAAACCCCATGCTCTCTCTGTGTGTGTCCGATTTTACATATATACACACACACTCTACTCTTCTCTTATTAACTAAAGACAAAATAATTAAAAACACAAAAGTAACTCTCACTCTCACATACTCTCTCTCCTACCCATTCTCTCCTCTCTCTCACGTGAACAAGCCCCCTCACCCTCTCTTTTCTTCTTCTTCTTCAACCCATGCGATTTCCATGGTGAAAGAAGAGAACCCACACAAACACTAACTTCTCTCCTTTGTAACTCCCTCCACACTCCTCCAAAAATTATAAAAATACCACCATTGTAATCCTCTCCTCAAGAGCTACATTTTCACCTTTCCAAAATTCGAAAACACCCACTTTCGTTTTTATGGGTATGTCCCATTTGGAGCTTCAACACCACCATTAGAAGGCCCTTGTTCTCCTTGTTCTTCTAAGGTAAAAATATCTCCAAAAACTCCATCTTTCTCTAGCCTAAATGGCAAAACGAAAAGTTAGACTAAACTTTGTTTGGCCCTTATATGTCCAGCCGATTTTGGCATTTTGGTGGTGTGAGAAACCTTGTTCTTGAGCTCTCCCAAACAGCTCTTGTGCTCTTGGAAGGTAATAAATTTTCTAAACCCTAAAACCTAGATTAAAGCTTGATTAATGGTTAGGGTTTTCATAGTATTGAATGGTGTATGTGAATGGTTGTAGTGTTAGTGGATTGAGACTTCAAAACCGGTAGAGAAAGAGGAAGGAGAAAGAAAGAAGAAGCTTGTGATATAACAAGGTAATATACTTGTCCTTGTGTAGTCTTGTAAATAAGTATGTAACAGATTTTTAAGAATGGAAATGTGTATTGTAAAATGATAATGCATTAGTGGTATAATGTGTAAGAGAATATAAGTATTTTGAAGCTTTAAAAGATGTGTAAAACTTGTTGAAAACAGATTGGGAATTAGTGTTTGAGTGCAGGAAATTTTGTAGTGTTTTAGTGTTGTTTTAGTATTGGTAATAGTATATGGGAGCTTGTATATTGATGTCTATTGTAACAGGTGAAATAAGTGTTGAATTGTGAACTAGAATGAGTGGTGAGAGTGTAAAAATATAGGGGAGGTTATGTCAAAATTTATCTAGAATTAGAACACTTAGTGAATATTTAACTAGGTGAATGATGTAAGTTGTAACAGATTTGAGATAGATAAATAGAGGGAAGATGGGGAGAGATAGTTAATGTAGTTGTAGTGTCTTAGAGGTGTTAGCAATGACATTAGAAGAGGGAGTTGTAGATGGAGAGTTAGGATAAAATCTGTAGCAAAACACAACTAGGAAACAACTAGTGAAAGTGTGAGTGAAACTTAGAAAATTAGGTGAGTGAATGAGTATAAAATTGTGTAAGGAGTTAGGAAATGAACTAGGGGGTATTAGGAGGTTTAAATGGTGTTAAAACATGTAGGATTAAGTGTAGGAACAATGGGGAAGTATTGGGTAAAAGAGAGGACTGAAAACAGAAAGTAAAATGCAAATACTGGGCCGGACCGAACTTGCGACCGGACTTGCAAGTTCGGTCGAGCCCAGACTTACAAAGACGGGTGAGCTACTGGAATCGACCACTTGCGACCGGACTTGCAAGTTTGGTCAGACCAGAAATTTTCCCCGTCTGTAACCTACTGGAATCGACCGAACTTGCGACCGGACTTGCAAGTTCGGTCGGCCAGAAAAATTTCCATCCTGTAACCTACTGGAATCGACCGGACTTGCGACCGGACATGCAAGTTCGGTCGGCCCAGAAAATTTCCCGAGGATAGCTACTGGAATCGACCGGACTTGCAAGTTCGGTCGGCCAGAAGAATTACGGTACTCTGAGCTACTGGAATGGACCGGACTTGCAAGGTCGGTCGCAAGTCCGGTCCGGTCAAAAAAAAATTATTTAAATTAATATATATATATATATATATATATATATATATATATATATATATATATATATATATATATATGATATATATATATATATATGCATATATGAGCATGTATGAAAGCATGCCAAAGTTAAGTAAGAAAGTAAAACCTAAGTGATGAAAAGTAAGTAAGTAAAGTGTAAGTGTAAGAAGTATAAAGACATAGTAAGCATGAGTTAAGTAATGATAGTTAGATTAATCATTCGATTGTATGTATGTAATAGGACTTGAATTGTGACATCGAAGGACGTTTGGAATTACGTACAACGGTGAACGGTATGGATTCCTCATGCCCCGTATGCTATCTTGGTTACTCTGATTTGTGTGTTGTGTGCTAATTGATCACCAAATAAGATAAATGCACGAATCGGAGTTAATATGCATACTTGTGAATATGTAGTGTTGTATGTTGTGAATATCTTCTTAAATTTTTGTTTGTATAATTCATGAAATGTTTGGATGAATATGAATGTGTGTATGTATATTGTATTGTACTGTGACCGTTATTTATTGTGTTTGGACTTCTAACTTGTTCCTAACAAGCTAACCATCCTAACTTAAAATGGTAATTAAATTGGAATGAGTAGAAGTCCGATATAGTTTCGGCCACGCGTGAGGATGCGGAGTCACGAGAGGTTGGCTCCAATTCCTGACTCTTAAACTGGTCCGCGGCTCAAATCCCTTAAGTGGGTAGCATCCCGGATTGGTGAGTCAAGTAAATCCCGGATGTGGGACGGTGTAGTCCCCAAGGCCGGAGGTCCCGACGACTTAACTTGAGTATAAGTAAGTAAGTAAGAATGAGTAAGTAAAGTAATTGAAAGTAAGTAATTGTAAGTAAGAAAAGTAAGTAATGAGTAAAAAAGTAAAGCATTCCGATTAACCCGGATGCATAATTTGGCTAACCTTGTGGAGGTAAGTAAGTTGTGTGCTACCATATTGTTGCCTTGAATTATGTAATGATTTGTATGAGCATGTAACTTGTATGAAAAGCATGTATGTATGAAATAAATAAATGGCATGTTTAGTGGACGTCAAATAGTCGGCGTGCCCTAGCTAGCACGCGGTATATGCGGAGTCCATATGCAGCTTTTGCTGAGCCCCTTGGGGCACCATTTTTACTACACGCAGGTACTCGAGATTGATGAAGGTGCTGAGGACATAGTTCTATCTCTTTATCTTCTTTTTTATTGTAAACCATGAAATTATGATGGGTGTACTGAGTAGTACATGGCTGTAACTTTTGAATAGCCGGTGTACCATGGGGTACACCTTTTTGGATAATGGAAGTATTGGATTGGGGTATAGATGAGTAGTTTTAGAAACTCATTCTTTTGGAACTTAGAAATGATGTAATTGAATGCACTTTAATACTCGGTGATCCATGAATGTAAGTAGGTCATTTTGTAATCAGTGTGCATTATAATAGTAGCTCGGTACGTTATGTTCATCAGACCGTTACTGTAAGTATTAGTAGCCTAGCTAGCCGTATGGGCGGTTAGCGGCATTGTTTCACCCGCCGTAGTAAGTATGTAATAATTCCGCTGCGAACTCGTAGGATTAATAGGACGATTAGACGGTAAGCATAGGATTAGCGGTTGGGGTGTTACACGTAAAATATACACTTTGCGGTTTTCGCTCTACCTCCCTTAAAAGGGTTTACGCCCACGTAATCTACCATGTGTCAAGATTGGACATTGGTCGAGGGTATTCAGCCGTCATGGAGTGGTTCAGCTTCCATGCGGTCTATTATACGATGTTCTTTGGTCAAAGGGTCTTAACCGTATATCGGTTAGTCCCTGCACTAGAATCTTCATCGGAGTTTATTTAACTCTTAGTCGGGTTCAGTTCTAGCCTTAGAGTCTTCAAGGCATTGATTGTTAGCCATTAATTCACTAGGTATATTAAACCTTAGAATTCTGGGCCCACTAGCCTTTGTGTGACCCTGATAACTTGGGTTTGTTCGCCCTTCTCGTTATTCTTAGTGTGTTACATATCACCTTTTTATCCCTTTTTATATTGGGAATAAGGTTTATCAATCAAGCGTGGTATTCCTTTGTCGTACGCGAACTCAATGAGTTACAGGTGTTTTAGCCAGCTCTCTGGAATTCTATATACATACTGTTGTGTATTATAGTGATCATTCACTTGATTCCTCCGATGCGTTGTCGATTGAGGTTGAGCCACTACTTAGCATGTAGTGCTTCCTCTGTTGTCAGTGACTTCTGAATTATACCCACTTATCTGATTTGTACAAGTGTCCTTTACTTGTATGACCTTGCGTTTTCTATGCATTGGTCCTCTAAATGTTCATAGGCTTCCTTCCATTTTTATTCCGGTGGAATTCACTTCTTGTGATTGTTGGTGTGTTCCACACCCTTCGTGCGTCTTTAGCCTTAGGCCGCATGGTTGTTTCTACGCTTTCTCTTAACTGGCTTATGCCATGTTCGTTGGTGAAATGAAGGATTTACCACGATTGACATTTTTCCATATTCCTAGCTATCCACTAGATCATTAACTACACAAGTGCAATACCAAAACACTCAGTCCTACAGAGTGCAGAGGAGTAAACCTTTGGCAGTAATTCTCTTATGCGATTGCAATAGGAATGAACATTGCTTCCTTTGTGAGGTACTCCATCACTTGGTGCAGATTCCTGGCTTGTTGCCCGATCTGTCTGCCATCTCGTATTAGCATTGTGTGATTACTGAGGTACATTGGTCGCTTATTGCGAACCATGTTCGTATTTGCTTACGACCTTGGTTTCCATGGCATCTACTCATGTGTTTCCACCATTTATATAGCGGTTCGCCGTTCATTTGGCTGTTTATTGAATATACTATACTTGTGTTTCAGTGCTCCTTGAGCGTTATTGATTTTCCACTTCACATTTCCATATACGGTATTTCTTCTTACCCGATTACTCCCTGGTTTCCAATAATTTCTTTCAAAGCTTATTTCACATTGCTTGGCAACAATTGTATGCTCAAGATTCACTACATTAGTAGTTCTGAAAGAGATATGTTTTCAGACGTTCACTGATGGCATCCTCTTCTTTGGACTCTATGTGTTCACCGCACTCGCGGTCTCACATTAACGAGGGGTATCCTTACTCGTTATTCGTTAAATAATCTACTCGTGCCATTTTCGACAATTCTCCTTATGATTCTCATTAGGTCTTGCAACCGTTGGATCTACATATTGTAGTAGGTTCATGGCTTACTAGCCACGTTGCCACGAGCTTTGCTCATCTTAGGTTGTTCCCAAGTGGTTATTTCTCCGTATATCACTGAGTTTGAAGGTGATACTGGGCTCCATGATAAGATTGCCGCATCACGCTTCTGTTTATTGAAGACCCTTTAAGTATCTTGGTATTGATCGGTACCATTTATTTATTTAGGGTATCCCCTGGTAAGCGGGATCCCTCCGGTGTTCTAACCGGATGTTCGTGCTAATTCTTGTGTATTCCTGTCACTACATTTAGTTCGACACCCTTCTTGGAGTGCTCCTAGGTGTTATCAAGTTACGCCATTACCTTTGGCTAACTTATGAGTATGTTCAGTCTACTCTGTATTGTGGTTATGGATTTTAAATTGTCCTGTTTAGGATTATAACGTCTCCCATTCTTAGGGTAGACCATTGATGTTTTTCCTTATGTTTATAACTGGTTTAATATCCTCTCCAATGGTGGATGGTATCCTCTGGTATCTTATGCGATCACTTTAGGTGTCTTACCTTGTCCATTGGACATTGGCGTGTTCATGTTAGGCATTTGCCTTACTATGTCTAGACCGGTACTCGTTCCGGTTGTTCCATGCATTTACTTCCAGATTTTTTAGACATATCCAATGTCTATATTCAGTTGTTAGTGCTTCTCACACTTTTAACACTTAATCGTCCTCCTAGAGTAAGTTCTTGACTCCTTTAGCTTGTAAGCTAATCTGAGTTCCTTCTATTGTTCGAGTATCCAACTGTTTCGGTTTGAATTTACCTTATGGTCCGTAGAACGGAGTCAACTACTTCCCGTGTGTCGTACACCACTTGTATACATATGTGGGGTACCTTATTGGCACGTTACCACTTACTTGGCTAACTTGCAAAAAGGGTCTGTCAGGCCCACAAGCTCCTTCGGAGTGCGGTCGTCCCACATCCCGTATTTGGGTACACTCGTAGTGCTCGTCACACGCTTAGGTGAAGTGTTCTATTGTCAACTTCTCTTGTATCATTTATGATACTTACCGTAATTCCTTTGGTTTGGTTTTAAAAATCTGAGGTTTAAAAGAAATGTTTGGGTTTTAAAAGAAAGGTTGTGTCGGAAAGAAAGATCTTAGGTTTGAATGAAAATTTCCATGGTGTTGCCATGTCTGAGGTCTTGACCAAGTCTAGCTTCTCGCTGACTGGTATGTTCTTTTGAGGTGATGGTCAGGCCGTTAGGCCTTTCCAAGGTTTCGTTGTTTCAAATTCTTAGGATTGGTGATCCCATATTTGCTTCAATCGTCATGGTGATAACTTGGTAAGTTCTCGTTGGTCGTTAAAATTCTTCCAACTGTCTTGCCTCTGATGCACTTGCCCTGGGCAAGTGCGCGGGTAGGTTGTTTTTCGATTAACGTATACCGCTTACGATATCGTTTCCATCAGAATTTGATGGTTTATTAGGTCTTCCTTTGGTCTTTTGATCTTGGTGATCAATCTCCTGAGTCATTTCTCAGTGTTCTTGACATGGTTGTTGTCAATCCGGGTGTCTCACACCTTCACTGCGGTTATCAAGACTTGACTTATACTTTAGAACTACGTTTTAGTCCTATAGGTGTATGTTCTATGAATACTTTCGTAGTTATCTGAACTATGTCGTTCGGTTATTACGGCCTCTTAGCGTGTAGGTTTGGTGTTAATACAACCTCGACTAATTCCTTAGTCGGTTTGTATACCGTTGTTGGTATTATCAAGCATTACAGTCCGTAGACTCTCTTGTCTCGGGTTTGTTACTCAATCTTCCTCGCTTCATTACGCGGTTGTGGTTTTCTTCTTGCTGGCTACTCATGGTTCTCGCGACTGCAAAACACGTCGCCCCATGGTGCTGTAACTTTCATTATCCTGTATTTAGGATCTTCAATCTTCTGTCATTAAATGCGATTATTGTTTTTCCAACGGGAACCGTCTCCGGGATTTCCAGTTCTTGGAATCTACCGTAGGACTGGTTCTTCTCCTTACAAGATTTATTGGTAACTGCCATATCGGGTTTTACCCGAGTGTGAGAGGTCTTTCCATCTCTCTGGCGTTCTTCTCCCAACTTAATACCGTGGGTTGCGGAGGGCGGGTATGGTTTTTGTAGGTATCCGGTTCACACGGAAGTTCCTATCTAACGTACCTCACAAGCTAATACTCAACCCTTAGCCCTAAGTCTCTAATTTCTAACTCAGTATTTTCCTAAACTCGGTATTTCAACCATCAGAGCGATACTTCGCTCTGATACCACTTTTTTGTAACACCCCTACCGCTAATCCCCTCATTACTTCACAATTACTTATCTTCGCAGCGGATATTACATACTCAACGGTGGGTGTACAATGCCGTTAGTCACCTACGTGACTAACAAGGCCAACTACAAATACAACATACTATCAGTCTGATGAACTTGAACATACCGAGTATACTATGGCAAACATTACATTCCAATTCCTTAGTAAAAACTAGGTACAATTACAATTTCAAATGAATTCTTATACAATTGCAATAACCATACAATACTATACCGAGTATCTAAATTCCTCAAGTTCGTCGGTAACCATTCGGACCTACAATTCAACGTTTACATTTACCAAGTCAATACAAGTTCTTAATAAACTACCCAAGCTTATACAGCCATCCCCGTCCTACACTCGAACGGTGTTCAACTTCAAGTACTTGGAAAATAAAAACGGTGCCCCTAGGGGCTCAGCAAATTACTGCATATGAAATTCGCATACCCCGCGTGCTAACCGGGGTACGCCGACTACTTTGTCGAATACATGGAGTTCATTTTCATGCATACATAAATACTAATACTACAACATTATACACAAGCAGCAATACTTACATACATACACAAGATTCAATACCTAGGAGGGAAGATAATTCGTCAGTCAACCGTTCATATTAGTTACTCATTCATCCGGTTTAATCGGATGCTCCCTTTCTCCTCACTCGGGTTCATAAGGCTTACACCAATAATGTTCTTACTTACTTGTTGCTTTACTCATACTTCACTCATAACTTTACTTGTTACCTTACTCATTACTTACTCGTACTTACTCCTTACTCAATGCTCATCGCACTACTCATACTTACTCCTCACTCAATACTCATTACTTTACTCGTACATACTCAATACTCAAAACTCATTACTGTACTCGTACTTACTCATTACTCAATACTCATTACTTTACTCGTACATACTCATTACTCAATACTCACTACTGTACTCGCACTTACTCATTACTCAATACTCATTACTTATAACCTCCGGGCAGAGTCATACATAAGACTCGCCACTGGGCTTACAAATACAAGCGAAGCTATACACTTAGCTCCTCAAATACTCAAATGTCCGTTTTTACCGGACTACTCAAATTCCCAACACTCCTCTCTCGCCGTATCTTACAATCTCGTGGATTAGCCTAGAAGTATCTCTCTCAATAACCTCTACTAGTTTAGAGAATTACCAATGCCTAGTATTCTCAGATTTAAGGGTTCCCCCAACGTATCAAATACTCTCATGTTCGGGACATTGTTTACATTAGTTAGATCCTCTCGTTATGGGTCGACTATTTTTCTAAGGGGTTTGGAGATCCCTTGTCATTCTTTACTTCTCTCAAAGTTCATGTCTTTGAATTTTCATCAATCCTCTGAATAGAGGTTCCTTATATACTTCCACTAGAATTTTTTTATGGATTATTCATTTCGGTTCTCTAACCGTTATCGGGAGTTTACTAGTCCCTTACACTCTCTCACATTCTAGTGGGTTCATGGGTTTGCATTACCGTTTCTTGGTTCTATATTTTTTGTATGCTTCCACGTTTTCGTTATTTCGAGAATGACTCTTTCTACGAGTCACTAACCAACACTACTCAATTATGAGTCAGTCTATAATGCTAGGTTAGACAATGCAATATACAAGGATGGTTAGTACACCCAGCAGGCATCGAGACATACAAACAAGCAATATAACATGTTTCATGCTTTTATCTTGATTAAGCCGGCACACAAGCACACAAATCAATGTAGCACGGTTAGCATACGTGGCATGAGAAAATCATGCATTTCACCATGGGTTACTTTACCACGTCACTCTATGTTCCTCGGTTCACACTTGATTCACTTATGACATTTAAAGTGTTTCTATTAATAACAAGTACTACGGTATGTAACAATTAATACTCTCGTAATTTAACCTCGTTAATCTTAGGTTCTTATGTGCTTATTATTTTATTTTATTTTATTTTCTTACCATCATTATTCTCCCCATGGTCTACTGCTTAAGCCCATTTTTTTTGGCCCAACCTACCTTGCCAAGGTCGGTCGCAAGGTAGGTCAAAGTCAGTAAGTTGCGGGTTCGAAGATTTTTTTTTTATTTGACCCGACCTACCTTGCCAAGGTAGGTCGAAGTCAGAAGACTCCGGATTTGAAGATTTCAGCCCGACCTACCTTACCAAGGTCGGTTCTAAGGTAGGTCGAACCCAGTACCCGTTTTAACTACTCACTTTGAACTCCAAATTCACCTCAATTCTTACCCAATCCTTTCCTAATCATTTCCTCAAGTTTTCTACATGTTTAAGTACCTTAAAAACTCCTAATCATGCTCTAAACCTCTTCAAATCATTACTCAAATTCTTTACTCAAATCTCTGCTCAATTTCTACAAACTTCAATACTCATCTTTGCACTTATGCACTCTAGTGCATTTCTAAACTTCCTCTTGATAGTTTACAATCTTCTACCACCTTACCAAATTACTTATTTACCATTACAATTCCATCATATACAGATGCACTACCTATACCCAAGTCCAATCTCCATTTCCTAGACTATAAACACTAACTCTTTTCCTTGAAATTCTAAAGTATTCACAACCCATTTTGCTACAGATTTTTCTCACTACTTTACTCACCTCTAAAATAGCTCCTAAGGTGTTAACTAACCAAATTGGTTTCCCTTCAAACACCAAGTTAACCCTTGGCCATTCCTTACTCATGACATCTCTTAAAATCCCACAAGTTCTACCAAAATTTTGCCATGACTTACCTACAATCCTTACATTCTCAAATCCATCCATTCTCATCCAAGGCAATCCTAATCTAGCCACACCCACAAGGGGTCCTACCAGCACACATAATTCCTCAAAATTTCATCAAACAACAATACCACATATATACTCAATTCACTTGGCTCCAAGGCCTTCATTTCAAACATCAATTCCACAAACTCTCTCTAGCCTCAACAAAATACATTTCCATTCCAGTTTTGGTTCATTCATTCATTTACCGATTCCCAATATTCTAAAACAATTAAATAAGCACCAAGGTAGTTTAATTACCTTAATTTCACAAGTTCCTCTTCCCATTTCTCCTCTTCTCTTCCTCTTGCCATTTTTGGTCAAGTGGGCAATGGAGTTTCCAAACTCCATTCCCATCATCCAAGGAACACAAAGTGAGTGTAATTAAAATCCTAAACCCTTGGAATAATACTAATTCAATGAAATGCTTAAAACACCAAATCTAGGGTTTTTATCTTTGGAGTTTTTGGAGGGTTTTTGACCCTTGAATCAAGAGAATGGTCCCACAACCATTGGAGGGTTGAAACAATGCTCAAACAAGAGAAGAAAAAGGTATTACAACAAGCCCAAAATCGGCCAAGGTAAGAAAATGGGGGGAAATGAGTTTTTCTCTTGAATCTTTTTACCTTAGAAGAAAGGGGAGACTCCAAGCTTCAAAATGATGCCATTTACTCCTCAAATGCCTAAAACCCATGGAGGTCAACTGTCTCCTTTGAAGGTTTTTAAAAGATTTAAAGGTAGAGCTCGATGAGGGGAGTTCAAATATGTGGTTATTTTTGCATTTGGAGTTCAAATGAGGCTTGAGCATGGAGAAGAAGAGAAGCCATTGAAGCTATTTGGGAGCTTCAAAATCGGATGAGAGGGAAGAAGAATCAGAAGAAGAGGAAAGAGAGGAGCTGCTCACGGTGGGAAAGAGGGAAATGAGAGGAGAGAGGGGGAAAAGTGGGTATTAGTTCACTTTTTTACTTTTTGTTTTTTGTGCCTTTTTTACTTATTTAATTAGCTAGTTGGTCAAGAGTGTGTGAGAGGATTATTTGAGCTGTAAAAACCGGCCCCCACATAATATACTAGCTGGAGCGTTTTTCGTCTTTGACAGAAAACGCTCATTAATTTACCCGGTTTTGCACTATTCACTAACCGGGCCCGTTTTTCGGATTTTTCTCGTTTCTCAATTTTTAATGGTTCTTAAGCTTCCATTAATACTTATTTATAATCATTTGATGAACTATAATTTTTACAGGTTCATTTGACCACTCAAAGTCACGTTTTCGGGTTTTCTTGAAAAACGTGCGCTAAAGCTCTATTAGCGTTTTAACTCATTATTTGGATCCGTTTCCTTCGGGAATTGTTCCCGTATATTAATTAGGCCTAAATAAGCATTAGGGATTCATCTAAAACCCTTGCCGAGGTCTTATTCCTCCCACGGTCACATAACGCCCATTTTAGCGTTTTCACTTTTTAAGCGTTTTCTCGTTTCTTTTGGATTTATTTCCTTTACCAGAATTACTTAGGCACTATTAGGCCCTTAAGTACTATATTAGAATTATTTAGTCACCATATTTAAGTTTGGGGTATTTCAGGTTGTATCTCCTTTTCCTTTTGTTGTGAAAATTGCTAGAATTAGCTGAAAAATTGGTTAGACCCTTCATGTGTGTTCAATATAAATAGACTAATTCGGGTGCATTGTATGTTGGCTATTTTTACACGCAATTCATACGCAGACAACAATCTCAATACCACCCTGACTATATCCTCACCATTGCTGAAAAATCAAATACTACCCACTTTCTGGTCCACCCATTCACCTCCTTCAGCATCCCAAACCTTCAACCTCCTGATGATCTTCCTCCTAGTGCTCCAATGGCTTCCTCCTTCTCTGACATCAACATCGATGACATCAAAATCCCGGCGGAGATCGTCAGTGACCCGTTTCGCCTTCAAGACTTTCTTAAACAACTCTCTGTCACCTCAACTCCGTTCACTCCACACTTACTAACCTCCCCTACCACTTAACCCACCTTTTACCACACACCAGCGACCACAAATCACCCATTTCACCTCCTTCCGCCACCGTGACAAAGGTTGTAGTTACTGACACCGAAAACTCACCTCTCCCCACCACTCTTGACCTAAAACCCACTACTGATCCTACACGCAGCCCTCAACCATCCTCACCTACAACCAAAAACCCAAAAACCCAAAACCACCATTACCTACTACCCTTGCCACCCAAGCTCTACCCTCGCATGCTCCCTCCGATAACCCAAACCACCGTCATCTACTGCTTTCGAAAACCTAAAACTACCATCCTCCACTACCTTCAAACATTGACAACCACCCTCTCCTGCCACCTTCAAAAATCTCGCTTCCGCCAAAAACCCTCACCTTGGCTACTAGTTAACAACCTTTCTTTTTCCCTATAGAATCTCATTCCCCTACTCCTACACCCTCACCTAAACCATAGTCTCACAAACACAAACAACCATTTCCTCTTGTGGCTAAGCATGTGATGCGGTATCAACCCAAGAAATCTCTCGAAACGGTTCAGGATGTCTCCTCTACTTCCCTAGAATCCTCTTCACTACAATTTAGGAAACGGGTTTCTAGCCTTGATACTTCTAACGGCATAAATTCTAAATGACAATCCAAGCACCTATGGCTAGGGTTGTCAATTTCGGGTTTTGGGTCGGGTTGACTTCAACCCAAACCCGACCTGCTCATGTTTCACCTCAACCTGAAACTGACCCAAACCCGAAATATGTTATGTTATGTCAACCTGAAACCAATATGATGACCCGAAATCAACCCGAAACTGACCCAACACCCAAAATCAACTCAAAATCAACCTGAAATCAACCTGAAATTGACCCAAAATCAATCCAAAAGTAAAAATGTTGTACTATCAGTATAAAAATTCTACACAAATTCACCAAGACAATATAACATGTCATATAAAACTATCAAACATAAATGGTTACATGATTTATATATTTAGGGTTATGTCACTTAACTATAAGAATATATATTTTCTTTTCTTTTTTAAAAATGTTTTTGGGTTACAGGTTAAAATCGGGTCTGCAACTCAAACCCAAAACCGACCCGAGTTTTTAGCAACCTAACCCGACCCAAAAGTGTTTTTGGGTTGAAAATTTTAACCCAAACCCATGTTTTAGTGTGTTGGTTTCAAGTCGGATTTTGGGTTCATGTCAAGATTGTCAGTCCAACCTACGGCCTTCTATTCCAAGCTCCCAATGCACAATAAAGATTGGCATCTTTGAGCACCACTACATGATCAAAGATGCGGCCTCTAAAAGACACCTTGTAAAAGGTAAATTCCTTGATCTTGCTTGGGTACGCGAATAGAAACTAGATGAACTGATTTCCATCTTAGGGTTTCAAGGTTGGAACCATCTTTTTACTGAACCTAGTGAATGGTATGCCATTGAGTCAGTCTAGTTTTACACTAAATTGTTCATTTGAAATGGAAGAGCTCGATCCCTGGTCAACTCCACTTCTCTTTTCTTTGATACCAATACTATGTGTACCTTACTGGAAATTCCAAATAAGGGCCTAGCTTTCTATGACAAGGGATTTGCTTCAGTGGTACAGGGAGTGGACTCTAAAACCATTTATCATTTTTTATCTCCCAAATGTAGAATAGGAACTCTTATTCCTCGTTCTAATCTTTCATTGTTACAACAACTCCTGCATCTCCTGGTCATAAAATGTTTAGTCCCTCGTAAATAAGGAAATAGGACTATGAATTCAATGGCTCTGTCTCTAATGTATTGTCTTCTCAATCACAAAAGAGTCAATTTGTCCTTTTTGATGATAAATCACATGGCACACTCCATCCACACTATCAAACACTCCTTGGGTATCAGCTCTGGCTCTCCTACATTTTTACACACCTCGGTGTTCCTCTTTATTCTTCTAAGCCCCTTGAGGACATCGACACCATCAATCAATAATTCATCAATCGATTGTCCTCTCTGGATAAAAGTACCTTGTTGCCTCTATTATCTTCAACTGGAGCCTCTGTCCAAGCATCGCCAGATACTACTCCATCTACGGATGATCGCTTGGCTCAGTTGAAAGCCAAGGTGGATCACCTCACAGCTATCCTGGATACACTGGTTGCTTCTGTGCACCATCTCCTTGATACTCTTAATTATAAGATGGAAGAGGGAATCAGGATTCTCCCGGATCTTCTGAAGAAGATCAGTGTTGCTCACTTCGCTTTGACTGCATATATGAAGCTTGACTCTGACCAACCATAGCCATCCCTGCAGCTTCAAGCCTCCCAGTGATTGCAGTCATGTGTGATTTAGTGTTGTAAGTTCGTAATGTATAAAATCAGAAACCTCAGTACGAGACTGACAGAGAGCAGAAACGAGAAACGAGATAGAAAGTGTTTTAGAAGAAAAACTCCGCTACCAATCTTATTATTGATAACTTGAAAACTCCTCACCTGATCTGTTCAACACTTTGAACAATCACTCTCACGTCTAATTCTAGACAAAACGTTGATTACTATCAACACTCTCTTCTCTCTCAAAGACTATATTTTTACGGTAGAAGCTCTACCTTTTCTGATGTTTTTGTTGTACATTTATACTACTTGGAGGCAGATAACAACCTCCTAAATATCTACAAAAATCTTTATCTAAAACTAATATAAATACAAACTAAAAGATCCTAAAATATCTCTAAATTGTTTCCTAGTATAATGTGGTGCCTCTGATTTTACTCCTTCTGAATATTGAGTAAATATTCTGTTAAGATCTTCTGAAGGCTGACTGTAGAGATTGTTGAGATAATAGGCAAGCCTTGGTTGTTGAGATAATATTCTAGTGATTTTGCCACATCAAAAACCTTTAGTAAATATACATTTACAGTTTCCCCCTTTTTTGATGTGAGCAAACTTTGTATGGTGAGATAATGTAGCATTCCCCCTCAAGATATGCATTCCCCCTCAAGATGTTAAAACCTTGCAACACTTGAACGAGATTTGGTTAACCAATTAACATATTCAAATTATCCACCATATTTCCCCCTTTTGCGAAATCAAAAAATGGTACTAAAAAGTATATCTCACGAAGTGTAAAATAGCATGCAAAATCATTAAAATGACATTTTATACATATTCATGCGTAGGAACACAGAACATAAGGATAGGCTGTCCAAAGAAAATATAATAAAGGTGTGGCAGGGTCAGGATAAGGCTGATTAGGAATCTGGCTACCGAAATTAAAGGCAACAAGGTAAAAGGGCAAAAGATCAACACATACTTGAAGAATACCATATAGGTTAAGCCTTCAAGAACAGCGTCTAAAAATTCCTTCATTTGCTTAGGTAGACAGGCCATAAGCTCTGCGGATTGTGAAGACACACCTGTAGCCTTTAGTGGTTCGTTTAACAATGCACTGATCATCGTTCAGTCCAAGACCCATCTTGGAGAGAGTTGTGGATCCAATCATGCTTATGATCCAGAGGCGTAGATATGACAACATCCAGAGGTACAACATGAACAATTATTTGTGTAATCTTGTGCAACATATGGTACATCATAATTGGGAAGGACTGTTACAAATCTCCGTTTGTAGGGTGTTGCATAATTCCTTTATTTCTTCCCACTAAACCTCGGTCTAGTCTTGGACCGGGTTGTTCAGCCTTGTGCTGAAGCAAATCTAGCATCTGATGTTGGATGATGCTTGTACAGCCAGAAGTGAACCACCCCTTGTTTATGTTACTACTCGAGAATCTTTATGGGATAGGAAGAAAAACTAGCAAAAATACCAGTATGAAAGCCATTTGTGAGGTAAAAATGTGTGCAGCAAAGAAACTATCAAAATGGTACGGGAAAAACTTGTAGGGAAAATGGTGAGTGTAAAGTGACCAGCGAAAGTGGGTTCTATGCTGAGGGAACAGTTGGTCAGGTATAGAAAACCAGAAATTTAAGTGGTGGTAATAAATGGATAGTGCCACCAGATGTTAAATGTTCCAACTTAGAATTTGATCCAGATCAGCCAAATTAATAATCAAGAAATTCCACAGAAAGAAAAGTAATCCTCACTTTATTATGGAGTAAAATGAAATAATAACATATACATCACGCTCCACTCACTCTATAGTACCAATTTTGATGCACACAATAGAAGTCAATACGATAAATAAAAAGAATACACCTTTGTCAACATTGAGCATCCACAGTGCAAGA
>CM041776.1:347974575-348016009 GCA_023374045.1 Limonium bicolor | reverse complement strand
GGTCGGACGTGGGTCGGACGGGCATGATTATGAGGAAGTAAAAGGGTTTCTGTAATGGACCGACCCAGAAGGTTGGGTCGGACATGGGTCGGTCAAGGTAAAGTTTTTCAGACCCGAAGACCACTGGGAGGGTCCGACCCAGTTGTGGGTCGGACGGTGGGTCGGTCGGACCAAAACTTGTAAAAAAAAAACAGAAAAGAATGTGACTTATGTAGTTAACCCTAGGGTGTATAATGAAGGTAACCTAGGGTAAGATAGGCATTAAAACATGTCATACAATCATGTTAAATACTTAGTAAGCTTTGAGTTAAATAAATAATTAACCGACATTACTAATGTGTTTAGGATTCTCGCAAGGTGGAAATCAGTCGAGGCAAGGACCAAGGTATGGTTTTCTTGCAGTCTGTTGTCTAGCGGTTTACACCGGTTTGTGTGTTGTATGTTTTTCTGTGTGTTTACAACGTTATAAGATTTAAACATGTAATGAGTTTACAGTTGTTTATACTATTGTTATGTGTTGTTGTGACTCACTTTCCCTTGTGTGTGTCTAAGTCTTACCAACTATTGTGTGTTGGTCGTTAAGTTCCACTATGAACTTCTAACAAGTGTTAACTGGGAAGTGAGGAATCCGGTTGTCCGGTCATGCATGTAAGTTAAGAGTAGATATCTGAATCAGATTCGACTCTATGTTGTTAAGATTGTTCCCTTAATTTGGCGTTCGATCTCCCGCTAGCTTCCAAAGCTTACCTATTCTGACTTATGATCGGTTTAGTGGGAACCTGTGTTTGTGTGGTGTGTTCGGGTCACTAAATCCGAACCTGTTACTTAAGTTACTCGTTCGTCTAACAGAACGGTAATGAGTGTGTTTAACGAGCTTGACATGAGAGTGAATCACTCTCTAGGCTCTTATGTTATTTGACCCTTGTGGTTTGTTATCGTGGAGTGAAAATCCACGTGTATGTGTTGTTGAGCTATGCACTATTGATGCCATGCTCCATGTTATGTTATGCTATGTATTATAATGCCATGTTATAATGACAAGTAGCTGCGCGTATCCCGGTAGCCGATGGGCTGCGCGTTAGCCATACCAGCCAAGGGTTGCTGACCCCCTCGGGGGATCCATATTTCTTATACTGCAGGATGAGGATCGAAGAAGCGGAGTGGCTCTAGATCCTAGGGTGCAGGTTTACTTTTGTATACTTTTGGTATATCGGCCCGGGATGCGCCTGTGCTCCCGTGGCGTTGATGGATTTGGTTGAGACAGTTTACAGTGATGTTTAACAGTGGAGGTTGTATATGTAAACACTCGGTATTGTATATGATGTAATTATGGTTTAGTTTTATTGCTCGGGAGTCTGATCATCAGACCGGTACAAGTGTATTGTTCTGCCTTGTCAACCACGTAGGTGGTTGACGGCGTTGTAACACCGAAGCGTTAGTTACTGTTTAGTTGTTTTATTCCGCTGCGATTTCATTTAGTATCATGTGCGTATTAGGGGTGTTACAAGAACAACGGCACACCATTCTCTACAGACATTCATAAAAAGAAAAGTGTATAAGGAAATCATTCACTAATCTAAGAAGGGTTAGGAGTCGTGCCTTACTGGAATCCTCACTTACCAATTCTACCCCAATTCCCCAGTTTTAAGTGCACCTATAATCTAAGTATTTCACTCGGCTTGTTTTCTCGGGTTCAGAGCGTAACTACGCTCTGATACCACTTTCTGTAACGCCCCTATTAACCATAAATACAGCGGAAATAAAATTCTAAGGCGATTACAGACCATGGGTTCCAAACACCCGGTACCAAACCCCACCAATTACAACTTTCAATCTACAAAAAGCTACGGTCTGAACTCGAGAAAAACTTAACACAAACTAATAGAAATTAACACATTAACTCTCCACAAAACCTAGTCCCATCCCAAACGCTCATTCTCTTCGTGGCCACCTGTAAATCAATTCGTACCTGCAATGTCAATTCTGGTTAAGAGAGAAAGACTTAAGTAGTCACAAAGGACTAGGAATGAAGAGATAGATCCAAGAACCAATAACTCAAGAGTGGAATTATTCAATTGGGGAGAGATGGCCCCCACCGCCAGATATCAATGTCCATATGGACGAGGGATATACAGCCCCCTGCTGTCAGATTTAAATGTCCTGGTGGACGAGGATATACAGCCCCTGCTGTTAATATCAATGCCCCTATGGGCGAGGGATATACAGCCCCCTGCTGTTAAATTAAAAAATGTCCTGATGGACGAGGGATATACAGCCCCCTGCTGTTAAATATCAATGCCCTATGGGCGAGGGATATACAGCCCCCCTGCTGGTACCATTGAAGACGCGCGCACGTCGAAAGAAAGATTTCCAAGATTGACCTTTTCCAAATTCCCACTAAATCACTAACTACCCAGAGCAATACCAAAACACTCAGTCCTACAGAGTGCAGAAGCGTAAACCCTAAGCAGTCAATGTCTAACGGGACACCAAGTAGAAGAAACCAATACCCAAGTGAGTTCCACATCCAAGCTCAGTTAGTCACCAAGCTGAGTCAGTCACACAACCATTTCCTTTTTAGAAGTTCCTCTTAAAGTCAGTTAGCGTTTTCCAAAACGTTCCCAAGTCAATCAGCAAAAATAACGTAGTACGAGAAATTGTACAAAACATTTCAGAAAGTCCAAAACACAACAAGCTGAGTACGAGAAAATCGTACCTGGGTAACGTTGTAGCAGTTCTAATCAACTTGCGCAAACAATCAACAGTACTCTGAAGAATATAAAGGTAATCCATCATCAACCACTCGTAGCCTATGTTACGCTTAAATAAATCCTTACCTTATTTCAAAGTCTCAATTATCCTTTAAGCCTCACTTAAATGTTATGTATAATCTTTGACTTGTTGAGAACGATGTATTACTCAAGGTTGTAAGACCAAGGAATGTATTTTATCAACATAGTTAATTGTCCACCCTTATCCACTTTACCCATACTTAACCTTAATTCCCACATAAAGACCCTAATAACATAAGGGCATTATACGTTATTCAATCAAGTCTTAGAATTTCAATAACAATTCTTAAGCACAATACTTTTACTCTTACTTTAGGACATATCATCGTGTTATGACCAATGATGGGTTTATCTTAGAATAATACTATTATTTCACAATTTATTGACTGGTATCTTTATCAATATCTACTAGATAATCCAATGATGGGTTTATCTTGTTACTCGACTACACAAAACTACTATCGGAGTCGAATAATTTTTTAAATGTGAATTAACTTGAAGTGGGCTACTCAATCGATAAGTAGTCTTCCCAATAAACACGCCCTTATATACAATTCCAAAGCAGAAAAGAAGCTTGGTTAAGAGCCCATTTACATCTCTGACAGTGAATATGAAAAGAAGCTTAGTTAAGAGCCCAATCGATAAGTAGTCTCGTTCTACCTAGATTAGCCAGAAAGGTGGGCTTCTAGATTATTTGTTCTAGGGACATAGGACCAAGAAGATTGAGGCTTCATTTAGAAAAAAATACAATAGAAAAAAATTAATAATTGATTATAGTAGTTCATCTAGAGTATAAGAAATAAATATTATATTAAAAAATAAAAATCAGATAAGATAACAGATATAAGTGACAAATAAAAAATTATCAACTTTTAGGAGAAGGGTTTGACTAGCATTAGCAACGCAACTAGAACCGAAAAATGATCTCCATCTCCATAATAATCCGACCGTCTAAATATCGACCAACTTTTTGATATCCTCCAACGTAAGCAAAGTGCTTCCTCCCGAGATGTACAGGTCATGTCATGTTTCTATTCTTCCCTTGCATCGCTGCTTGGGGGCAGTAAGATTCCACAAAAGAGACCTCGATCAAACCTCTGCAAGCTTCAAACGAGGGATGATATTCATCGACTGGAGCTCCTGTTGAAATAAAATGGGGGAGGAATATAAACCCCCCGTCAGACAATGTGAATATCGGACGTTGCTAGCATTCATCATACAGAATGTACTTAAGAAGCAGTAGCAATAAAAGGTTAAGGTGAAGCTAAGGGCAGAATATCAGATGAAGAGAAAACTAAAAAGGGTGCTGCACCAGCAGCGAGGGTGCTGCACCAGCACAAAACTAAAAAGCAGTCTCGAACAAGTCGACGCAACCATATTACCTGAAATAGAAGCTTGCATGCGTATGGTAATTTCATTGTTGACATATTTTCACCACTTTTTCTACAGCTGCTACAAACCCCAGTTTTCAGCTGATGGTTGTAATATCCTAGCAGGCCACATTCTCTACATACCTGTATGAGGGAACACGTTAAACCCCACAACCAGAGTAATTACATAAAGTAAACAGCTGAAAGTAACATTAATATAAAGATGCAGCAGAGCTGAATGAGAGTCATCAGATACGAGAAAATCAAAAGAAAACCCCTACCCGAACTTCAAATGGGTCACTTGAAAGCATCAATCTTTCATATATCAACATGCTAGCACCATAAGCAATCAAACAATCACGCTCCATTTCTCCCATCCTCAGACCTACAAATCAAATTTCAAAAGTTGAAGAGACCAATAGTTGCACCTATTTCTCCAGGACGGAAAGTATTATAATGCACAGATGAACTAGTACCTCCGTTTCTAGCTCGTCCTTCAGTTGGCTGTCTTGTTAGCGTCACCCTGGGACCAAGAGCTCGAGCATGCATCTTATCTAAGACCTACATTCCACAATGACAACGTCATTTTTTAATAGGACTCTCATGTTATAGACTTGTTACCAGCCCACTATGAAGTACGCACCAAGCTTGTACTCTTTCTAAGCCAGTACCAGTTTTAGAAGATTCAAAATAACAATCCCATAAGAAAGAAAAGCTAGCTGACAAAAAAGAAAATAAATACGTTGAATTGCTCATATTTTTCTCCAACTGGTGAAGCCATTATAAATGGCTTATCTCATTAATATTAGGCGTACTTCTAGACTAGTCAATATTACTTCTAATATGAAGAGAAATGATAAAAAAAAAACCATAACCACACATGTACACAATACAAGTAATGATTCGCAGAATGTACCATATGCTTCAATTTCTGATAGTAGATCGGACCCATGTAAATGTATGCTTGCAGTGGAGATCCGGTTATACCTGAAGCAACGTAAATGTCAAATTTGCAAAGGAAGCAGAGGCATCAACTAAAAGCTAACGTTCAGAAAGCTGAAGTTAATCAAGGTTCATGAATCCAATCACAAAGAAATAAATGGCTAAGTAACTGTCAATCAGATATACGCGCACCTTTCCACTTAATTCGCTCACTCAGCTACCCACCATATACATATATAATACTCCTTTTTTTACAATAATGATTAAAATCAGAAGGATGTAGATGAAGAACAAGCTTTCAGACAATGCAGAAACACAGCTTTTGGATTACTCCATGACAGCAAATAAGTTCTTTGAGAAAAACAAAACAAAGATTTCTTATAAAGAGCTATAATCAAAGGACACACAAACCTGAATAAATAAAATCCTTGCCACCATAGTTGAATCCATGTCGGATTAATGTCTCACTGCAACAATAGATAGCTATACCTTAGAGATGATTTTAGTGAAGATGTAAAACGCTGACAGAAAAGAAACAGGTTAAACCTTATTGCTTCAACAGTGTCAGCATGGCCACTTGGCTCACCAAATGCGCTGCCATAGTGAAACCTGCCACAAGATACTCCAGCTTTTCCACCTAGAAGCTCTATCATCTTACCCACTGTCATACGACTGATCATTAACATAGAAATAAAAAGAATCAATCACCATCCGACTGCCATACGCGGCAAGCATGTAAGTAAATGTACATGTTCAATCACCAAGTAGCCTTATGTGGAAAATTTATAATTTACTGGAACCAAGTAGCCTCGGAGACTATTGTTTAAAATTTATAATTTAATATTCAAAGGTAACTACAAATAAAATCTTTTCAGATCATGTACCTTGGAAATCCATGTGGATTCATGATCAAATCTGGGCAGATGCCCCTCTCAGTGAAAGGAAAGTCTTGTTGCTGGACAATATGGCCACACACTCCTTTTTGCCCATGTCTACTACTGAATTTGTCACCAACCTAGCAGATATCAACCATAACAATAATTATTAGGGAAAATTCACGGGATACCACTAAAAAATTTGTACATCCACAAAATACCACAGTTTATTTAAGAATATTCTGATACCACAAAAAATAATTTTAGTTGACCAGATATCACTAATTACTAACCCCAAACTTATTAAGACTAAAAAAAAAAAAAATTAAGAGTATGACAATCTTATATTTTTTTTTTATCACCTTATATACGGGTTACTATTGTATAATTAATACAATATATATAATAATAAACTCTCTAAAAATATAAAGAACTATAAAAAGTACTCCCTTGTTCTCATTATATGATTTTTTGGGTCCTCTCACTCTTTTTAAAAAATATAAAATGTTCTACCTTTTTTTGGCATCTACTTTCCAATTTCACACCTCATATTTTATCTCACAACTATACTTTTCAAATTATTTCAATTTCCAATGCAAAAAGGAAGGGAAAAATGATCTATTTTTTTTCTCCTTAATTCTTGTGCCCAAATTAGAAAATCAAATATTTAGAACAAGGAGTTAATATATTAGAGAAACCACAAATTTGATTTAAAATCGACAAAAATAGTAAAGGGAATGATAATTTAATTTTTTTCTATTATTACTCTATATCAATTAATTTTTTTTAAAATATTATTTTATATCATTAAAAATACTTGGTAAATATCATAAAAAATCGATTTGCATTTTCTTAATGTTTTTAAATTTTAGTCAAGTTTTTTAGCTTTTGAATAATATATTATAACATATTCTAATTTTTTATATTTTTATTAAATTTATAATTATATATGTGAAGTACTTTTCATTTTTTACAAATTTTAGCAAATATCAATAAACTTAAATTTTTATTATTTTTTTACTATTTTTAATATATTTATAAATTTTCAGATATCTTGTGAATTAAAAATATTTATGTGATATACTGTGAACTGTTTATTAACAAGTAGGGATATTTTAGTAAACATTCAAGGTTAGTAATTAGTAGTAACTCGTGAATTAAAATTGTTTTCTGTGGTATCAAAAAAAGCTTTTTAAGCTCTCTTCCAAAATGACACCTAAGAGGCCCTCAAAAGAGTAATGGGATAGACATCTCACCTCTGGCCTGCGAGTTTCTCGAATTATAACCTTGACACACATCCTGCTGTCTCTATCAGAACAAAGACCACACGTTCTACTACAGCAACTTGACCAGCAGGACCGCTGTGCCTCAATTGAGTAGGCTTATAATGGCTGAACAATAAATGAATCGACTAGTCATCGATATGACAAAGAGTTAAGATTTAGATTTCATCAAAGAGAGAATATTTCACCTTTGAGGTCCTGATGTGGAAGCGACTGATGGTCCTCCCGTAATTATGGGGGATTCTTTATTGACTAATAATCATCTGGTCTGACTATTTGTCCAGGAGCAGCAATCCATCTTCATCTAAAACCTGCAGAGGTACAAATGATTTAACAAGATTTAAGGTCTGGGGTTTACAAAGATTTAAAGAAAATGCTCACCTGTTCAAAGTCTAAATAATTTCAAGTACTAGGAACATGGTGATTTAAATAATTTTAAGAGATATTGTTAAAAATGTAACCCAGGATTTAGGTTCACGTTTCTGCGTCAAAAGAATTCCCTTTAGGCAATTTTTTAGAACAAACATCCAAGTTTTTTTTTTTTTTATAATTTCGGTAGTGGATAGGTTTTGAACTCAAGACCTTTGGTTCTAGAATACCACTCCTCTACCGACCAAACCACGGGGCTTGGTCTCCCTTTAGGCAATTAGGCTCACCGTATCATACATGCCTAAGTTTCAAGTGAGGACATCAAGACACTTCCAAGGTGTATTTACTATTCTTATAAATTAAGCTCTTATGTCTGACAAGCATGTAAGTAAATGTACATGTTCAGTTATTTATATTTCCTATACAGACACTTCCAAGGTGTCTCTTTCTTTAAGATATCTGGGTGTTTATAAATATAGAGCTGTATATCTCCTTCCAGATTATCAAACACGGAATAAATACTCAATAAACTACATGATATCAGAGCCTAACATTAAACACCGCAGCCTCTTTTAATTTCTGGTTGCGCTTCCAGCTATAAATCTCCAGCACCAAAACATTTTTCTGGGTACTTTGCTTCTCCTGGTGTTCCTTTCTCCCCTGGTGCTGGTGCATCTTCAATCCTCCCACACCAACTCTATATTCTAAGGATTAAATCATGTCAAAGGAAGCTACTTCAAATTCTGGATGTGTGAATTCTACCTCTTCTACATATGACAACTCTGCTGCACCCTCATCCATATCTCAAGAAGATATACAATTCCTCGGAGCAATGCTGCAATCTCTTCAGACCCTAATGTGTCTGGTCATAGCTCTCTTGCTCAGCAAGGAGAATCCTCTACAAATTTTTATTCTTAATGCTTCACAACGGACTTTCCCATCCAAATAGGATCTTGGATTCAGGGTGTTACCTCACATATGACCCTGCCTAATCTTTACTTGCATACTATTCCTTGTTCCACTAATGACAACATCACGACAATGTCAACTTTTGACAAACTTCATCTAAAAAATACTTACAAGTTCCCAAACTTGCCCATGAACCTTGCATCTATCCACAAACCGACTATTGACCTTGATACCGGGCCAGTACAGTAGAATTGGGACTGTAGCACAGAGAAGAGACTTGGGTCAGTACCAAATGGGTCCAACAGGGTGCAATGTAGGAGGCCGCGGAGTAAGAGACTCACACTTGAGGGGGGATGTTGGAGATCAAGTGTGAGTCCCACACTGAAAGATTATATAGCTAGCAAGTAGTTCATATAGCCTAGAGCTACTCCACCTAATGCCAATTGGTTTAGGATGGAACCTCATGGGTTATTTGATTTGCTAGTCTATATGGGGTATTTTACTAATTCCCTCCGTTGGACCTCGTCCTTGTTCAACCACCATCAGTATAAATACTATTTGGCTACATCAGAAGCGCTTTGGTCATCAAATTTGAATATGATGTGTGTGAATTTGCTACACTCTTGTGTCTTTCCCTCAAAAGAAATACCCCGAGGACGAAGGTCCGAGGGATGGGCATCAGTTGAAGGGCACGTTGCGTTGGTGTTGGCCGAGCTGAGTTGCGCCAGCTTGTGACTCGAGCGAGGGCCGAGTTAGCGGGTGTTGTGGAGGACACCCGTCCGGGACTAGTAAGGACCGGGTATGCCTTCGGGTATGCACACTGCCAGGGTGGCTTGGCAGTGACTCCAATAGCACAAGCACATTGTGCTCAGTGCTGCCCTTAGGTTGCAAGTGCCAGTGTCACCACGGGCACGAAGCAACTAGGGGATGTAAGGGGCCGAGCTGAGTTACGTCAGCTTGTGACTCAAGTGAGGGCCGTGTTTGCGGATGCTGTGGAGGGCATCTGTCCGGGCCCAATGAGGACCGGATGTGCCTTGAGCATGCATGCTCGCTGGCTTGCCCGGTCCCTTTCAGGCCCAAGCAGGTGCCTTCCACGACACCCACTAACTGACCTAAGGGTCAGCAATTTGCTACACTCTTGTGTCTTTCCCTCAAAAGAAATACCATAAGTAGTTCTCCCTTTGATCTCATTCACAGTGACATTTGGGGGTATCTCGAACTGCTAATATTAGTGGAGCACGGTGGTAAATTACACTTATTGATGATTGTATTGTGGGTCTTTCTCATGAAAAATAAAAGTGACGTGAGCTCAATTATTCCACACATCCTATTGATTATTTCAATAATGCTATTCATTATTTCAATAAGATTGTTAACTCGTTCTTTCTCTCCACCCAGTTCTCCACCTCTAAGACACTTTCGCACTGATAATGCTATTGATTATTTCAATAAGCCTGTTAACTCGTTCTCTCTCTCCAAAGGATCATTCATTAATCCTCCTACCCAAACGCTCCACCACAAAATGGCAATGCTGAAGATAAAATCACGATCTTCTTGAAATGATTTGTGCTTTACTCTTCCAATCAAATACTCCTAAACACTATTGAAACTACATGAACATCATGTCATCTTATCAACAAATAGCACACTCGCATTCTCCATAATAAATCCAGCTTAAGTACCATTGTCAATTTATCTCTTCTTCACAAAATCTCTTTTGAACCTAACCTACAAGTTTGTGAGTGGCACTGCTTTTATTCATATTTCCACTCCTTCCAAAAGAAAATTGGATCCATGCTCCACTATATATAGCTTTTTGAGATATTCTCCTACGCATAAAGAATACAAATGCTCCACTATATATAGCTTTTCAGATGCTACTTTTCAAGAATCATAACCTTTTTACCTTTACCCTACGTCTTCTCCATCTCATTCTTCCTTCAAGACTGAAGAAAATCAGCATCCTCTTCCCACCTACACACATTACTCCATCACAACAAACTTTACCACCACCAAATTCACAATCACAACCATCTTCACCACTGCCTAATCACAACCATCTTCTATTGCTTTGTGAAAAGGTGTACCTCAGTGCACAAAAACGCCTCTCTATCCTTTGGCTAAATTTGTAACTTTTGATAATTTTACTTCATCTCATGCTTTGTTTGTTCAAAGTTTGAATAAAATCCAAATTCTCAAATCTGTTTCTGAAGCATTGACCAAGAAAGAGTGGAGGGATGTATGCAAAAGGAAATCAAAGCTTTAGAAAAAAAAATCATATATGGGTTATTGTAACAAAACCACCTGGAAAGCATGATGTGGATTGCAGGTGGATCTTTATTGTTGAATAGAATGCTGACGGATCTTTAGAGCGGTACAAAGCTCAACTTGTGCCAGAAAGGTACACCTAGTCGTATGGGATGGACTATCAGGAGACATTTGCTCCTATGGCTAAGCTCAACACTCTTTGCATCCAATTATCCTTCGCATCTCCATGGTGACCTGCATGATGAGATCTATAAGTGAATGTCTCCAAGCGTTAATGGTGAATCTTCCTCTAGCAAAATGTGTATTGAAAAAGACCCTCCATGGCCTCAAACAATCCCCTCGAACTTGGTTTGACCGATTCACCAAAGTTGTTCGAGCTGCTGGTCAAAGACAGTCAGGGCAATCATATATTGTTTGTCAAACACTATCGCCCGGGGGAGTCATTATCCTTGTCTACATTAATGACAACATTGTTACTGGTAAAGATCCAACAGAGAGACAACACCTAGAAAAACAGCTCAAACTAAAATTGTAGTTCTCCACTCATCTCAAGGCATCTTTATTAATCAACAAAAGTATATCACAAACCTTCTAAGTGAGACAGGCAAGAGTGAGTGTCGATCAGCTACTCCAATCATAAGCTAAGCAATGCTCACAATTAGTAAAAGGTTGATTTTGCTACGTATCAGCAATTTGTGTGGCAAGCTGATATATCTTTCCCATAAATATTTCCGATATGGTATGTTGATATATCAGTTGAGGAATGTATCCGAACAGACACCATTAGCCTAGGAAATAGTTTCTTTATTAATTCTGTAATTATTAGTCTCTAGTGGCTATTCAGGTTATAATTAATTATATATTTAGATTCTTTACAGTTTATTTATAGTTCCTAGACAGGCACTTCAAAGGGTTTATTCTAGACTCTTCCAAAGTGTCTCTTCCCTTAGATGACTCACTATAAATATAGGATTGTATATCAGTTTTGTACATCTTCAATCAAGAGTAAAAAACCTCAGAAACTACATGGTATCAGAGCCTAATCTGATTTAAACCCATCTGATCTCTGCCCTCCTTTATTCACTCCTATTTGTGCTCTAACTTCCTAGGTGTCTCCACCCCTCTACATCTCAACTTTCGCCTACAGAATCTCTTTAGGTGTCTCCACTCCTTTGCTGTCTTCAATTCTTTTTTCTTCACTTTTAGAGTGTGTCTCCTCACCAAGGGTTCGATCATGTTTACAGAAACTGGTTCACCTACAAGTCATTTTGACCACTCAACTATTGTCTCAGCTGCTGCAGCAGCAACGGCTCTTCGCCAACAAAAATTTGATCTTCCTCCTACCCAACCATCATACCGTTTCAATGGTAAGAATTACTTTGGATGGTCAAAGCTGGTCTACACTCTTCTTCGCCGCAAGGATCTTGAAGCGCATCTCTCTGCTTCTACACCAGAAGAAGGTACCGATGCTGCTAGCTGGGAAAAAACTAATGCCAATATACGATCTGGTTATGGGACTCAATGGATCCCAATATCAACAGTACATGTCTCTATATGGATACAGTCAAAGATATTTGGGATTTCATAAAGCATTCCTATTCTGCTCCATACAATGAATCTTAAGCAAGATTCGCTATCTACTGACCTCCAGCGACGGTGGTCTGAACTTGACCAGTATCAAACAATGAGGTGATCTAATGCTGCTGATGCAACCCTCCACAAGAACTATATAAATCAGCAACACCACTCCTTTTCTCGCTATATCTTCTGCCATTGCTACTGTCAAACATGAAGAGAGTAGCTGAGTAGGCAATATCAGGATGAGCACCAAGACAGTTAGACCTGGCAAAATGGGTTCAACCCGCCAATCCGACCCAAAAACAACCCGTTTATAGATGATTGGGTTGAGTTTTTCAGCCCGTTTAATAAATGGGTTGGGTTATGATTAACTTAAATATAAATGGGTTGGGTTAGGGTTGTACCTTTTCAATCCGCGAACCCGCGAATCCGTTTAACTTTGTATATTCATAAATATATATGATTATTTATCTTAGCTTCAAGATTTGTTTTGTCGTTTAAGGTTCATTGTGTCATTATTATGTATTAGTCTTTGCTACATTTGGAGTTTAATGGTTATTATTCGATGAAAGATATATTTAGCTTTGGATAGATACTCAGTATGCATCGATATTGAAGTTTTGTTGTTGTACTAGAACAAATCACTTTTGTTGTCTATGTATCTAGCATACCAATTTCTTCATTTTCAGGATGCTTGCTTTACTATTGAATACTTGTTATATATTTTTTTTCCGATAATGCTTTTTACTTAATTGGGTTGATCCGCGGGTTGATCAGTGGGTTGATGGATTGGGTTAGGATTGAGAATCCTAATCCGATTAATTAATGGGTTGAGTTTGGATTCCTAATTTTTAAATGGGTTGGTTAGGATTGACTATAACCCAACCCGCCAACCCGATTTGCCAGGTCTAAAGACAGTTGACAACACCACTCTCGCTGCCAAACCTGCGTCTTCAGATGTTAAGGCAACTAAGGAAAATAAGGGAGGACGATGGGGTGAACATTACAAAAGATCTAATCATAATGTGAACCAGTACTGGAAGCTATATCCCCATCTAGAAAAAGAAAAGAGGGGCCAGGAAAGGTGTGCATCTAATGCTAGGCGTGCTAACTCAGCCACTCCCTCATCCCGTTATCCTACAAGCAACTCTGCTACTCCTTCACCCATTTTTGCAGAGGAAATACAAAAACTTTGTATGATGTTACAGTCTCTTGATGTCTCAAATGATTCTGGTCATAGCTCTTTGGCCTTGTAAGGTAAGACATCTACTCAATTTTGTCTTAATGCTTCAGAACAGATTTCACCCTCCAAATGGATCTTGGACACAGGTGCCACCTCTCATATGACTGTTGTTTCCTCTTTACTTTCTCATTATCACCCCTGTTCCACACCTGAACACATTACCACTGCTGATGGCAGCTCTACACATGTTGTTGGACATGGCATAGCTATTTTTTCTGATCAGCTGCATCTGAAATTACCCTACATGTTCCAAACTTGGCCATAAATCTTGCCTCTATCTACAAACTAACCGTGCACCTTAATGGTGTATCATACAGGATCTACGCACGGGGAGGACGATTGGAACTGCTAAGCAACTAGATGGACTGTATTATCTTGATACACTGGTTGTCACCAAGCCCCCACAAAAAGCGCTTACCACCATCACTGCTGATATCAACACAATTTGGCTCCACCATTAGCGCCTTGGTCGTCCATCCTTTCATACTCTCAAAACCATATTTCCTAATCTTTTTAGTGGTATTGATATTTCCACCTTCCAATGTGATGTGAATGAACTAGCTAAGCACTCTCGTTTATCTTTTCCACAAAGCAATACAACAAGTCATTCTCCTTTTGATTTTATTCATAGTGATGTTTGGGGTCCTTCTCCAGTTGCTAACATTTCTGGTGCACGTTGGAACATCACATTTATTGATGACTGCACTCGTTTTATGTGGGTCTTTCTAATGAAACACAAAAGTGAAGTGAGTACAATTATTCCCATCTTCTGCAATATGATTCACAATCAATTTTCCACCATTATAAAACGCTTCGGTTTTGATAATGCCCTCGGTTACTTCAATCAAAATGTCACATCCTTTTTCATGTCAAAAGGTATTGTCCATGAGTCTTAGTGATGTTTGGGGTCCTTCTCCAGTTGCTAACATTTCTGGTGCACGTTGGAACATCACATTTATTGATGACTGCACTCGTTTTATGTGGGTCTTTCTAATGAAACACAAAAGTGAAGTGAGTACAATTATTCCCATCTTCTGCAATATGATTCACAATCAATTTTCCACCATTATAAAACGCTTCGGTTTTGATAATGCCCTCGGTTACTTCAATCAAAATGTCACATCCTTTTTCATGTCAAAAGGTATTGTCCATGAGTCTTCTTGTACATACACACCTCAACAAAATGGTATCGCTGAGAGAAAAAACTGCCACCTTATTGAAGTGAGTCGGGCCCCACTCTTCCAGTCCAATACTCCTAAGGCATTATTGGCGGGAAGCTACTCTCACAGCCTGTCATCTTATCAATAAACTGCCCACTTGTGTCCTTCAACATAAATCCCCTCTTGATTGCCTTCATCACTTCTTCCCTCGTACCAAAATTTCTTCTGATCTTGATCTACGAGTGTTCGGTTGTACTGTTTTTGTTCATATTCGTCCACCTCAAAGGGGGAAATTGGACCCACGATCTACTAAGTGTATCTTTTTGGGCTATTCCCAACCCAAAAAGGATACAAGTGCTACAATCACCACAAAAAGAAGCTACATCACTGCTGATGTTACCTTTCATGAAGCTGACCCATTTTACCCCAACTCTGTCACTTCTTTATCCTCTTCTCAGGATCCTCAACTGCTCCACCACTCCCCACCTACACTATTACACCCTCTTCCCCAAAGCTGCCAAGTTGACAACCATTATCGGACATACCACCCCTCACACTTGATTCACAACCTTCTCAATCTGACCAACAATCATCCTCTCCTAACTTACGAACCCCAAATTCACCACCAAATCAACCTATTCTTGAACAAAATAATACTAGGGAAATTGTGACTAAACCTCCTGGCAAGCATGTTGTTGGTTGCAAGTGGATCTTTAATGTCAAATACAATGCTGATGGTTCACTCAGACATATGGAATTGACTATCAGGAAACATTTGCTCCTGTGGCGAAACTCAATACTGTCCACATCCTCTTATCCTTGGCATCCTACATCAATTGGTCACTATCACAATTTGATGTCAAGAATGCTTTCCTCCATGGTGACTACATGAAGAGATTTACATGTGCATTTCCCCGGGCTTTAATGATGATTTTGCGTCAGCATCTACCTCCAAAGTATATCGATTGAAAAAGGCTTTATTTGGCCTCAAGCAGTCCCCTCGACCTTGGTTTGACCCCTTTGCCAAGGTTGTTCGCGCTACTGGGTATAGTCAAAGTTAGGGCGATCATACTCTATTCCTCAGGCACTCTCGCCCGGGGGGGAGAGTGACTATTCTCCTTATATTGTTGATGACATTATTGTTACCGGTAATGATCCAGTAGAGAAACAATGTCTAGAAAAGCAACTCAAATCAAAATTTGGGATGAAGTCCTTTGGCTCTCTCAAGTATTTGAGATGATGACATTATCACAGACTTGCTAAGTGAGACAGGAAAGAATGCTTGTAGACCAGCTACTACACCAATGGATTCCATTCAAAAGCTTGACATTGCCCATGATGAACCCAAGGTTGATTAAGCTATGAATCAACGTCTATGTGGCAAGCTTATTCATCTCTCCCATATCAGACCAGACATTGCCTATACGGTTAGTGTCCTAAGTCAATTCATGCATGACCCAAGAAAACCACATCTGGACGCAGCCTATAGGGTTCTACATTACCTAAAAGGAAGTCCAGGACAAGAAAATTTGCTTAAGGGGGAGAAGTTAACAGTTCAAGCCTTTACTGATGCTGACTATGGTGGCTCACTTGTGAATCGAAGGTCTACTACAGGTTTTTGTGTATTTCTAGCAGGAAATCTTGTGACATGGAGAAGCAAAAAACAGAATGTAGTGGCCCAAACCTCTGTTAAAACTGATCTAAAAGCTCTTGCCCATGGTCTTTGTGAACTTCTCTGGATCAGAATTATCCTTTATGATTTCAAAATCAAATGGAAGGGGCCGATAGAGTAGAGGTGTGATAACAAATCAACAATCAGCATAGCCCACAATCCTGTCCAACATGATCAAACCAAGCATATTGAGATTGACCGACACTTCATCAAAGAGAAAGTTGAAGGAGGTCTAGTTGATCTATGCTACACCGCCTCTGAAGATCAAATTGCAGATGTATTTACCAAACCACTTCACAGTCCTAGGTTTCGTAGTCTTATTGTCGAACTAGGTATAATAGATATCTACAAACCTAGCTTGAGGGGGAGTGTTGATATATCAGTTGAGGAATGTATACCGAACAGACACCATTAGCCTAGGAAATAGTTTCTTTATTAATTCTGCAAGTATTAGTCTCTAGGGGCTGTTCAGGTTATAATTAATTATATATGTTCATATTCTTTACAGTTTATTTACAATTTATTCTAGACTCTTCCAAAGTGTCTCTTCCCTTAGAAGACTCAGGTTCAAAGTGTTTGTGGCAACAAATCTTGTGACATGGAGAAGCAAAAACATAATGTCGTCGCTCGATCCTCTATAGAATCTGAGGTGAGAGCTCTTGCTCATGGTCTATGTGAGCTTCTTTGGATCAGAATTATTCTATCAGATTTATGAATCAGATGGAAAGGTCCCATGGAGTTGAGATGTGACCAAGCACATTGATATTGACAGACACTTCATCAAGTAAAAGATTGAAGAGGACTTATTGATCTAAGCTATACCCCCTCAAAAGAACGTATTGCAATTATGTTAACTAAGCCTCTTCATAGTCCCAAATTTCGTAATATTCTTCAAGTTAGGCATGAATGACATTTACAAACTCAACTCGAGGGGGAATATTGATAGAGCTATACCATACTGACACCATTAGTCTTGGAATTAATGTCTTTATTATTTCGGTAATTAACTAGGCTCTCATGTCTGTCCAGCATGTAATTAATTATACCTATATAGTTATTTATATTTCTTAGACGGACACTTCCAAGGTCTCTCTTCCCTGGGATATCTAGACCCTTCCAAAGGTGTCTGTAAATATAGTATTATGAAACACTGAATAAATACTCAGTAAACTACACATACCAGCTTCAAGGACACATATTTCCACTATCCATCCCAATTACTAAGACCATATTAAAATTACCTTCATCTTTTCTGCAAAATAACCCTCCCTTGAAGGACAGCGAATTCTATCTTCTGCATCATTACGGTACTTCTGCAACACTGCTGCTTTCCTGTCAACAAATCATTTGATGATACACACAAGGTCAGTTCAGGCACTCGCTGTAATGGTTTCAGATTTGTTAACATTTGTGTGTGTGTGTGTGTGGGGGGGGGGGGGTAGTGAGCAAGTTAAGTTAATATCTGTACTTTTTCATCACAATACATCGGCCAAAACCACGATCAAGGGACGATTTGTTCATCACTATAGCATCCTCAATGTCATATCCACTGTAGCTCATAACAGCAACTGTTGCATTCTGTCCTGCTCCCAACTTATCATAGCCAACCTACAGTTGGAATAAAACTGAGTCATTTGGGCTCGAATAGCTGTTATGAAGTAAGCGACCTAGTTGCTACTTAGAACTTATTATTCAAGCCATTAATATAGGCGACCTTTCCCGCCACAATTACAGGAGTCGCAGATAATAGACCTATAAAAAGTTGCACAGCAGAGTATCCATGGTTTGCTCACGCAAAAAGAAGTAAAATACATTTGACAAGACATAGGCAGATGGTCTACCAAATTGCACACAATTATAATTAAAGAAGAGAGAGATTCCACTCAAGTACCAGCTCTATCGATTTTGTGGTCAGCAATGGTCTCTGTGGATAAACTAAGAGATAAAGTAATGTGTCCATTCGGCAAAGCTGCAAAAAAGAGAATTCCATAAATGAAAAAAAGAACATTAATATGTAAGACATGGCATTTAGATACATTATCACAATTTCATTGTAAGAATCAACATACACTAAAGAGCATTCAGAACATGAGGCATCAACTCTAACCACGTACTAGATTGACCATTCTTAGAAAACCAAAATCCATGTGTATCATAATAATGCAGGTGACCAAGCTATCAACAATTTAATGAAGTCAAATTAACCTATAGGCATCTAAAGATTTCAGAATTCCTGGATTCCTCATCAGACACTTTCAGCAGTAATTAAGAATAACTCCAAAAGCTCTTTAGCAAGCTTTTCCGTTTCACCCCAGCCGACTGTATTGAAGATTATTTTCCGTCTCCGGTCAAATGTAAGGAGGATGCAACAAAGGTACAAACATATAATCTTCCCAAGGATACAGTACACCCATATGACACCCCACCCCTTGAGGATGTCCTAGTATGGAGGTAAAACACAATACAGAAAGAGAATTATACTACTCTTTCCCAAAGTCGATGTTTGTCGGAAAGATAAAACACAACAACCAATATAATACTTTGTGTGGGATAGGTTTAAACTAGGTCAACAACATAACATACCCATCCTTTACATCCAAGAAAGGATAGTGGACCCCACCGATTAGTTTCAATTTGATATAGGAATGAGCCCAGGACAAACAGATACCACCAGGTTGTTACAAATAAAATCATATTTCAATTTACACTATACCAGTTAGGAAGATGGAATGTTTAAGTCTCGTAAACAAATTCAGAAGTGTGAGACAGGTATACAACATGGCCTTCCTTATGAGTGTACTTTCTGAGATAGGTTTTGGTGTGAGCCAAAACTAGAGATTAGCTTGCAAAGACAGATAATGCTAATGATAAAAAGATGTTGATTAATATCTCTCCAATCCCTCGTCCTATCTTTCTCTTCCGACAACCAATACTCGACTAAGCAAATTTTGACGGATATCAATATTATCCATCAGGATGTCATAATTTCAAATGTTGTTGATATTTCAAGGAAAGCCTTGGCCTTTCCTTACAAAAACAAGCAGCGAGCTCAACAATTCCAAAGTTACACCGAAAACAACGGAGCCTCTAATCTCCGAGACACAGTGATTGGTGATAGATCATGCAATTACTACTAGTAATGCAAAACAAATCCTAGAAGAGGTATTAGACATCAAAAGATACAATTTTTTTATTCATTCGAAGAATGTTTCTTTCCTTCGATTCATATCACAAATACTCTTAGAAAAAAGTCAAAAGATTCCAAAAGAGACCGAAACATACGTGGAAAAAGAACACAGCTCACAACTTACCTGGTTGTATGCAATATTCCCCATAGCTTGCTTCCCCATAGCACACTGAAAACAATTGAATACACTTCACCAGCTTAACAAAAATTGAAAAAGATCTATGCTTAATGTTACATAGACGTTTAAAAAGATGAACTAAAAGCATCCAAAAAAGGAATGTGAAGATAGAAACCTGATAGGTGTTTCTAGGAGATTGATTATGATGAGGAAAAGGAATTAGTCCAGCAACGACCCCCAAAATTGTGAACGGCTCAATTTCAATATGTGTTGTTTCTGGTTTTGCATCTTCCTCATACAATGCAATCTAACAAACAAGCAACATGAATCACATAGTTCAGAAAAACAGAGCAACATCATATGCATTTAACCAAATTCAAACCATTGGAAGTATGGCTAACCAAAGCATTATTTTCCTCGTTAACATCAAGATACTCTATCAGCCCTTCACGCAAAAAGTCATCAAATGAGCGAACTCCATCCTGAAAAGTTATAATTTATTTAGCAGCAGGAGTGTACCATTAGGATCTGCAAGACTAATCATACATGAAATGCTTACCAACAACTCTTTCATGTGGTGCTCCTTGATCCTTGATACACCTCTATCGGCAATGACAAGTGGTCGGCAAACACGACCTCCATCAGAAGCAACATATACACAACGCTGCAATTAAAGACAGCAGATGAATCCTTTATTCTAGTGTCAAAGTAGATCACGCTAATAGTGCAAGATGATCCTTAAATAGTGAGTAAAGGAGACCAGATAGCTAAAAGGTAGATCACGCTCATTCCCCCTTAATCCCCTGGCTGTCCTTATATACTAGTTTATAATGATTCATTTACTAATAAACCCTTACCTTAAAAATAATAAACCCTATCGTATCCCTAGTCTCCTGACATCTCTCCCCCTAAACCACCACCTTGTCCTAAAGGTGGGCAGGATGTAAACTTTCTCACGTCACTAGCCGTAGCCATACTTCGGGGCGCCACCAGTCCCATCATCAGTAAGAAGTAACTGGAGACCGGAGGTCTTGCATTGGTACACCAAACTCCATTTTTCACCGCATCAGTAGCAAAGGCCCAAGGAGCAGCGGTGCTGCATTGCGGAGTCGGGCACCGTACGAAAGGTCGACGACCGGCCAAACGAGACAGAGAGAACTCTGGCGCGCTGGTGATGGGCGTGGGCTTGTGCGTCATAGTTGGCGCACTGTGAACCGACAAAGACGCTGGGCTTGGATTTGTTGTCGCCTTGCTACTAGATGTCACCACACCAAATTTGTTTTTAAAAATGGCCACAGAGGGAGAAATCCGCAAATTGGGAGGTCGTTCCCGATAATATGGGAGACTAGGGTTCTTGGCACCGCCTTTCAATAATTCATTCCACAACTCTATCTTTCTGGTCATTTTTATCAGATTGCAGAGGTCTTTTGGTTCGCACAAAGCCAACTCCGCCTTAATGGATTCATTCAATCCCGTACGAAAGATGCTCAGATAAACTCGTCTGAGATATCTTGGAGATGAGCAGAAAGGAATTCGAACTGGCAACAATGCTCCTCCATTGAAGATTCTTGACGCAAGGCACAAAGCCCAAAAAGCGATGGACCAAACCTCTCGATCAACAACGTAGTGAATTCTGTCCAGGAAGGAAGACTGATGTGGTTTTCCAACCAATCGAATCAGTACAAGGCGACTTCTTCCATACACACTTGCGGACCAACCACAATTGACATCGGCGATGTTAATGCAAAATAGCGCTATGCCTTGTGGATCCAGCCTTGCAGATCCTCTCTCACAAAAAACCAGTACTTCTATCTTTCTGATTTTAATTTCCTTTTCACCTCCATCTCCGTTGCCGCCTGAACGTTTATCCTTCCTCTTCTTGAGGATTCACTACCTTCTGTTGCATCGTCGAAACTAATTGAGCCAGATTACCAACCGTAGTAGTCAACTCATTTAGTTTCCCAGTAAGTTCCAACAATTGTGCCTTGATCGTAGCCTGTTCTTTCTCCATTAAATCTGTGTTGCTTTTGGTAGAAACCATTCAGTCCCTCCCCACAGCCAAGAAGAATGGCTCTGATACCAATGTACAGAACAGCCTTTCTTCCCCTAAAATCCGCCAAAAGGCCAACTAATCCTGATTACAATACGCTTATTCCCCCAATTCCCTGGCTGTCCTTATATACTAGTTTATAATGTCTTATACCAATAAACCCCTACCTTAAATAATAAACCCTATCGTACCCCTACTCCTAACATAAACGAAGTACATAGAAGCAATATAAGTTCCTAAAATGTATACACACATATACAAGAAAGAAAATGATGCTCACCTGCCTCTCATTAACATAAACACTAACAAATTCACCAGTAATGCCAGCTCGCCGTGATTGCCTCAGTGCGGTTGCAAAATTCTAAGAACAGGAAGATAAAGGAAACTATAAATTTAGGCTGAAGCAGAATTATAACAGTCAATGAACAAAATTTACTTCTTGCAGTTATTGCCAGACTAAATAATTTTGACTACCTGCGGCTGTTCATGCTTTCCAAGAATGCGCCCATTAAATATAACAAGAAATGAATCGGTGGAGTGCAGTTCCTCCCCTGAGAGTAGCTCCAGATCTTCAACACCATATGTAAAACACTAACCCAGAAGAAACAAAGCTAGTTAAGCTGTATAACAAGAAAAAAGCGAGTAGAAAAGGAATTGAACAAATAGAAACCAAGAGAAACAGAGTACAGCTTGCCAGAAAATACATCCATGAGTCATACTATTAAGTTAAATGAATATGAAGCTTCTTAAATTGTCTCCAGTGTACCAAACTCATAAACCAAATGAACATCAGTGCATAACATCAAACGGTAAGCTTATGAGCTAGCCATTGAAATGCAGGAAACTCGTACAGGAATTACGAGACCTCAGTTCAAAAGGAAAAAAAATCATAGTGAATTTGTTGAGGAAGAATCACTTAGATCCCACTTGGGTACGCCTGGGTCCCACATAGGTCCTGCGTTCTCCTCCAATAATATATTGTCACATATAAAATAGCCAAAACAAAACACCCACATATATCCAAAAGCGAACAGGCAGTATCCTATTCGCAGAGCATGTTCCATTAGAGAGTGAAAGGATTTTCCAGACGAGCAAGCTTTCATCCAGTGTATTCTCAAAAGATAAACATATATGGCCGTGGTGCCTACTGACTGGCGATTGGTGTACAATAACTGATGATTTATAAGAATAATAACTTATAAGTGACATCAACAGATCGCAAAAGATTCATTCAATGTAAAAAGAGACTGAGGACTGATGATTGGCAGTATAATGCAAAACAAGCAGGTGACCAACAGATTCAGTAAGTCACTCCCTTAAGATCCAAACAAGTCGGTACAAGTGACATCACAACCAGACCAAAACAACATCACTGAGTAGGCAGTTCGCTAAACGATGGTAGATCCAAGGCTTATATAAGTCAGTCAATCTTTCCAAAACATCGACAGCTTTACACTTCGGTCGACAACTGGTGCAAAAAAGGGACATTATCACAGAGTCGGCCTAACAAAGCGGTGTAGAAGATGGCATTACAAGCAAAGAAGCTGGTTCTTGATTTGACTGCGAATATTAAAGTTGCATGTTTGAAATTGGACAAGGTTGTGGTGGACGGATTTGACCATTCTCCCTGGCGATTTCTAAGGAGCTAGAAAGGTTGGCCAGCTTCTTCGAGATTCGGCGTGAAGTTTAGTTTGTGTCATTTGAGAGTGTATTGTTTTTCTGTGTTAGTGTGTTGCTGTGGGCAGTTTTGAGGAGTGTTCTCACCTTTGCCCAGGTGTCGCTGATGCCTTGGCTGGTAGATGGTACTGTGCCTTTTTAAGTCATGTGTGCCCCTATATTTTGTTTTGAGCACTGATCTTCAGATTGACGTTTTTGTTTAGTTTGATAAAAGATGCTCATTCTCAAGGAAACAGTGCTGCTTCTTTTCTTTGATCTGCGGCAGTAGGTGGGTGATATGTGGTGGCGTTTTGGGGGCTGGATCTCTTACTAAAGGGTGTTTTGTTTTAGGAGACTAGTCTGTTTCAATGTATTCTCATATGGCTATGTCATGCCATATAAATGTCCTCCCTTCTTTTCAAATACAGTTTCCTATTATTTTGGGTCCATAAACACATAGCTGATTGGATGAGAAAATCCCTTCACCAGAGTCTTTATCCAGTTCCAGATATTACCAAATCAAAAACTGGTAACTTCCCTACAAACACCATTCCATTCCTCATCTTCCATATATTCCATACTGCACAAAAAGAACAATTGTTGCACACTTTTTTGACAAAGGAATCCTGTTTGGTAAAGGAAAATAGGATTCTTTTATCAAAAAAGATGTAAGTTTAACTTATTCTTCAAGCTAACTTATATAGACCCTAACTCTATATATAGGGCTGTATTCATTCCCAACACACGTAAATAAGATTTCTCTCTTATAAACTACAGGGATTAATAAACAACATTTGTATTCAAACAACATGACGTAGATGTCTTCAATTATCTACAGACAAGCCATTCACTTATATCAGTGATCTTTGAGCACCACATGTAGACCATGAAAAAGAAATAAAGCATAGAAGCACGAATTGAAAGCTAATAGTCTGATATAGAGCAACGCAATGGATAAATTGGGCTAGTTTGTTTGCGAACAATAGGGTCAAGCAAAATGGTGCTGAGCTTGAATTTATCAAACCAACAGAAGCGAATGAAGAAAACACCATTACTGTTGATGAAGATGAGGTAAAAGATGAAGTGGAGTACTGGATAAATTCTGTAGTATGCTTCCTACTGGGAATTGACCTCCCTTTTACAGCAATGGATAAATTTCTAAGAAACATCTGGCCAGGACAAGATATTGAAGCTATCTACCGGCTACAGCAAGGGGTATATCTCACTAGATTCAAGAGTGAGCAAGGTAAAGCAAATGCTGTTGAAGGTAGATGGACGTCCGGAGGGCGTCCACTTTTTGTGAAACCATGGTCGGAAGACCTTCAGCTGAACAAAGATGTTGGGGATTCACTCCCTGTGTGGGTTAAGTTCCCAGCTCTGAAACTCCAATACTGGAACAGCAAGACGTTGAGTAAGTTAGCTAGCAGAATTGGGATTCCCTTGTTCATGGATAGATGTACTATCAATCGGGAGAGATTGGCATACGCAAGGGCTCTAATTGAGGTTAAAAAGGGGCAGGAACTTCCAGACATCTTGTGGATTAAGGATCCAAAAGGGGAGACTCATGAGCAGCAGGTGGAGTATGAATGGAAACCACCTGGTGTACCATTTGCAAGAAAATGGGACACCTAGAACAACATTGCAAGGCTGTGAGAAAGAAAGTATAGGTTCAGAAAGCTAATAATGTGGAGGAACACAATGCAGAAAAAGAGCAAGAGGAGGAGCAAACCCAAGACTCTTGGTAGGTTAACCGCCTTATTCGGTTAACCGCATTCGGTTAACCGGGTCTTCGGTTTTTTAAAATTCAATTCCATTACCATTCCATTTATATCGGTTAACCGATTCGGTTAACCGTTTAATTCGGTTTTCTAAAATTCAATTCCATTACCATTCTGTTTAGACCGGTTAACCTTTAATTCGGTTCGGTTTTATCGGTTAACCTTGTAGCCGTATATTTTTTTTATTGATGAGACCCATACCATTTAATATTATAGTACAATGTTGAGCATCCACCAAATCATGAGTGAAAAATCTAATATACGTGATAAAAAATATAATAATATGTATATTCCCTCAATAGCTAGCATTAATTATTATATAAGGTGAGCATTAATATTTGAAGTTTTTCACTTTTCATATAATCGGTTAACCATGCGGTTAACCGTTCTGGAAAATTCAATACCGTTACCGAAACCGAAACCGTTTAATTTACACGGTTCGGTTAACCATACCGCAAGAACCGGTACGGTTAACCTGAAAACAGGTACGGTTCACTTCGGTTTCGGTCGGATACCGGTTTCGGAATTTTTTGGGCAGCCCTCAAGAGGAACAGACTGGGGTAAAAAACCAGAGATGGAGAAATCTGAAGCAGCTACTAGCATGACCTCCCAAAATGCATCAGTTCAAGATGAGCAAGAGTGGAGGATCTACTCTAAGAGTAAGAGAAAGGTTTGGGCCAATAACCCTCCACAAACTACCCCATCAACAAGAGCTGCCCCCTCGAAAATAAGGGCTTGTAAGAAGCAGTTAACGGAAATTATAAAGTGCTCCAAGGGGAACAAAGTGATAGTGATATACCACAAGACAATAGTTATGATGATGACTCAAGTAGCGAGCGGAACATTAGAGGGCTTAACAGCCCCGCCAAACAAAGTGGGGTAAGAAGGTGGGTTAAGAAGAATGGTATCTCTTTTGGTGCTATTTTGGAGACTAAGATCGCACGAAATAATCTGGAAAATGTTACCAGAAAATGTTTTGGGAGCTGGAAGACTTTGTCTAATATTGGGTAAGTTGAGAAGGCTCGTACAATTGTCTTTTGGGATGAGACGGTGGGATATCAGTCCAATTATTATGACAGATCAGCTGGTCCACTGTGAAGCTGTTGACAAGGTTAATGACCTCACTTTCGATGTTTCTTTTGTGTATGCTTCAAATAACTACCTAGAAAGAAGGAAGCTTTGGGAGAGTCTTGTGCAGGTTAATAATTCTATCTCCAACCCCTAGACTATCTTAGGAGATTTTAATGTTGTGAAATCAAGAGATGAACGAGTGGGAGGTAGAAATGTCCCTGGGCTTGAGATTTTGGAGTTCAAGGATTGCTTACACAATCTTGGAGTCGATGATCTTAAGTCTACGGGTTTCACCTATACCTAGTGGAATAAACATGAACAAGGGGACACTATATGGTCAAAGCTGGATAGAGCATTGGCCAATGGTTTATGGACTCTAAAGTTTGCTAACTTGTTTGCAAGCTTTCTGGCTCCAGACATTTCATATCATTGCTCTATTATTGTTAAGATCCAGGAGAATGTAAATTTTGGCCCTAAACCGTTCAATTACTGCAAGATGTGGAGCTCTTTTCCAGGATTCCAGCAAGTAGTTACGAATGTTTGGGATCAAAGGCATAATGGCAAGATGATGGATCAAGTGTGTAGCAAGCTGAAAGAGCTAAAAAGTAGCCTTAAAGAAATCAACCAGCATCATTTTTCAGATATCAGTGGTAAGATGGATGAATATCAGTGGTAAGATGGATGAAGCTGAAAAGAAGTTAAATGGCATTCAAGATAGACTAAGGGATGATCTACAAAACGAGGAGCTGATCAGAGAGGAGAAAATCGCTACTTGTCATTTGAAACAGATGTCCATTGCGGAGAACAGTTTCCTTAGGCAGAAGAGTCATTGTGAATGGCTAAAATCCATGGACAGAAACACGAAGTATTTCCGTGCAATTATCAAAAGGCGTCATGCTAGAAATACTATTATTTCTCTTGATGGGCAGGATGGTGAATGTAAAACCAAACCAGATGAGATTTCGAGAGAATTAGTTAAGTACTTTGAGAAAATCTTGGGGACGTCTACTAGCTGTGTAAAGATTGACCAAGAGGTAGTTAACAGGGGCCCAACGATCCCAAACTGCGCAGAATCTGAGCTGTGCAGAGGGGTATTGGATAATGAAATAAAGACATCCCTATTTTCTATTCTTGACTCTAAGGCACCTGGCCCAGATGGTTATAGCAGTGCTTTTTTTAAAGACACATGGGAGGTGACAGGGCCGTTAGTGTGTGCAGCTGTAAAAGAGTTCTTCTCATCTGGTAGACTGCTAAGGAAAATCAACTGTACTGCAATCAGCCTCATACCAAAAAAGGAGAACCCAAGACGTGCATGTGATTTTAGGCCTATTTCTTGCTGTAATGTGATCTACAAGACTATTAGTAAAATTCTTGCAAATCGACTTCAAGGATTTTTGGGAGATATATCAGCCCAAACCAGGCAGCGTTCGTCAAAGGAAGATATATCTCCCATAACGTCCTCCTTTGTCAAGAGTTGATTAAGGGATACAAGAGAAAAGTCATCTCGCCTAGATGTATGATGAAAGTTGACCTGCAGAAGGCTTATGATAGTATCAATTGGGGTTTTGTCCATGACATCCTTATAGCACTTAATTTCCCGGCAAAATTTGTGGGATGGATCATGGAGTGTATTACCACACCAAGCTATTCAGTGGTGGTTAATGGGAGTTTTAAAGGTTTCTTCCCGGGGAGAAAAGGTCTGAGACAAGGTGATCCCATATCGCCCTACATCTTTGTAGTGTGTATGGAATACCTTAGCAGGTTGTTTATGAGTTTAAGACTATGAAAGAGTTTCAGTTTCATCCGAAGTGCAAGAAGCTTAATCTGACACATCTTTGCTTTGCTGATGATCTCATGTTATTCTGTAAAGCAAAGCATGGGGCTGTTAAGGAGATGATGACTCTGTTTACATGCTTCTCTAAGGTGTCAGGGTTGGAAGCAAATATGAACAAAACCAAAGTGTACATGGGGGGCTACTGATGACTTCAAGACCTACTTACGGGATCTGGTGGACATACTTGTGGGGAAAGTTCAGAGTTGGTCTTCTAGGTTCCTCAGCTATGCAGGGAGATTGCAACTTATCAAATCGGTACTTCTTTCTATGCAAATTTATTGGATATCTATCTTTGCCCTCCCGAAAAAGGTGATTAAGGAAGTCATAGCTATGTGTAGGGCCTTTCTATGGGCAGGTAATACAAACTCCAAGAAGGCAAGTATTGCTTGGAAGAAAGTGTGTCAACCGAAGTCGTCTGGAGGACTTGGGGTGAAATGCCTAGAAACATGGAACAAGGCAGCCATTTGTAAGCAATTGTGGTATATTGAAACAAATGCAGATACATTGTGGGTCAATGGGTGCATGAATACTATATAAAGCATAATACTCTCTGGGATGTACATGCCCCGACAGACAGCTCTTGGTGTTGGAGGAACCTTATGAGGAGCAGACAGCTTATGGTAGAGCACTTTGGTGAAGGCAGCTCAATTAACTGGCCATGTCGGAAAGGATACTTCTATATCAGCAAGTGCTACAAGAAGATGTTCAAGAAAGAACCATTGGTGGAGTGGGACAAAGTGATTTGGAGCAAAGGGAATTTCCCTCGACACTCGTTTATCACTTGGTAGCAGTCTACGGAAGACTTGCAAAGTGATTTGGAGCAAAGGGAATTTCCCTCGACACTCGTTTATCACTTGGTTAGCAGTCTACGGAAGACTTGCAACTAAGGATAGGCTTAGAAATTGGGGGATGACAGCTGATGAAAATTGTGTATTTTGTCATGATGGTAGAGAATCAGTAAAACACTTGTTTTTTGAGTGTAGGTATACTAATGAGGTTTGGAAAACAGTCTGGAACCAATATGGAGGAATTAGAAGTCCAAGGAACTGGGATAGAATAGTTAGGTGGGTTAGTAGAACATGGAAAAAACGTGTAATAGGTGTAATAGGAATAGAATGAATTCTTTTGTGTTCACCGCTCTCATATATTGTATATGGAAGGAGAGGAACAATAGGATCTTTCGGGACCTCTTTTGCACAGCACAACAATGTGCTAACTATGTAATTAGGGCAGTGGCATCTTCTAACCTATAGGTTGTTTAGCTCCTTCGGTTCTTGTGATAATTAATATACTACTACTTATAAAAAAAAAACATTTTTAAAAAGGGATAATTTATAATATATCACTTAAAAGCTTTGTAATATACATAAGTAGTATATTGAGAACTTTTAAATTTAGGCAATAGGAAAAATAAAAAATGTAGTCATTACAAAAAAAAGTGACATATTGTGAACATAAAACATAGTCTGCAAAGTCGGGGCAAAATGTCATTTTCTCCAGCCATTTCATGATGCAGTAAACATCAGTTACGAAAGTGGCAGATTGTGAATTAATATTTTTTCTGTGGCATATGGAGAACAAGTTTCAAAATTGTGGTATTTTGTGAATTACAAAACTACTTAGAAACATATTATGAACTTTCCATTTAAAAAATCAATTAGCATCCTGTTGAGTGGCACGGAGCATTCAGAACAAAAAACATAGAGATATACTGGAATCATTAATATAAAAGGTTGGAAGAGTCAAGCTCTCAGTAAACTGAGAGTTACCAAAGATATCAATGGGGCTTCATCATCATCAGTAGTAACATGAGCCATCAGTGATAAATTTTTCACCAATCCACAAGCTTCACCTTCTGGAGTATCACATGGACACAGCATCCCCCACTAGAAAATAAGATGCAACAATTTAATACCAATAAATTTCATATCGCGACCTAAACAAATATGGTTCCTTCACAAATACTTATCTGGTTAAAACATTTTACCTGGCTAGGCTGTAAGGCTCTGGGTCCACTAACTTTTCTTGATTTCTCAAACTGTGGCGAAATCTTTGTCATATAGCCCATGGATCCTATAAATGATAGTCTAGATAACACCTAAAATGGCATCAGCAGAAGTGTAAGTAACTAAAATGTCGGACTTGTAACAGAACCAGCAAAGAAGAAGAAGAAAGCTAACCTGAGATACGCCTTTCCGATCGACCCTGAATCGTTTTATCTGCCAGTTTCCGGTAGAAAGTGCTCTTTCCAGGCCATGAGTTATAGTATCTTGGTGAATATACTGATAATATCACCACAAGAAAAAAGAACGAAAAGATTTAACTTACATGCCATTTCAAAGCCTCCAGCAGGCAGATAGAAGTATGCATAGTACTTTTGCAGGAAAGAAAAGTTCAACCAGATGCAAATCTAAGGAAAACATTTTCATCACCCTAAGACTAAGAGGTAATGACTAATTTCTTGCATCAAGAAGTTAGAGACTAGGCTCCACTGATCAGTGCGAACTTCTGGCAAAACAAATCTCTCTCTAAGCATTTTCGGACTACATATGGCACCCCAAATTACTCTCAATGGAATATATGAGCTGTATTAGAAAGGTTTCACTTAGCAACCATTAGATTGTAAAGTTTTGGACTTTCTCCTTTAGTTTAATATACTACTCCCTCCTATTCTCAATATATGAATTTTTGGATCCTCTTATTCTTTTCAAAATATAAGATGTTCTAGCATTTTTTGCTATCTACTTTCCATTTTTACCCCTCATCTTTTTATCTCACAACTCTAATTTTCAAATTATTTCAATTTCCAATGTAAAAAGTAAGGGTAATATGGTCTAATTTTTTTTCCTTAATTTTTGTGTCCAAAGCTAGAAAATCAAATACTTAGAACAGGAGGAAGTACTACTTACCAAAACAAAAAAGCAATATAAGAGCTGTATGGTTACCAATAAATTCTAGCACTCTTTATAATGTCAACAAAAGTGAATTTTTAATGAGCAATATGGGTGTGTTACTGTTCTTCAAAGAAGCCCATTGCTTGTTCTTCAAGAAAAGGGAGGTACTGTGCCTTAACTGCTACTCACTATTTCAAGATAACGTTCCTCCTAGCATATGTTATTTCTGGATATTTTTGTTTGTAAACACACCTAGCCACATCTTAAACCAAACACAACATTCTATTTGCCTTATTTTATTATTATTTTTGCAATGGAACTCCTACGGTATGTGTTGTAGAGAAGAGGCTTGGACTTACATGGGAATCGCAAACAGTTATCATACTCGATATCCCCGACTGGATTATGCAATTTATTGTCACAACTTAAAGAAATAGACGGAAAAAGTTTCAAGAGAGAATTCATTTATTATACCAAAGAAAAATCAAACCGGCTAGATCTGCTCATCTTTGCCAAGACTCCATCCACCTTCTTTTTAATCTCAGAATTCATTGTCTTGAACAAGTCCTACAAATAACAGCATAAAAGTAAGAGCATGCCAGGGACTTTGAAAGAGCTAACAAGGATGCAGCAAGCATGTATGGTACCTCAAAAAAAGTAGTGATAACATTTGGCCAGAGAGCTCAAAGCGCTTGTTTCCAACATAATCCTAATCAATAGCAAATCAGACACTGACCCAGGTGAATAACAGTTCATGCAAGGATGTATTGTAGTTCCCTAGGCAATCAGACCAAATAATGCCCCATCAGAGCACACAGATCAAAATTACATCTTACTTGCCAACCAATTCGTACCAGAACATTTATGTCAGCATTTATTTGTTAAATACAGTTCAACTTGATATTTCACCAAACAAAGGTAACCCAGATAAAGAGCAATAACACGTCAAAGAACAAGCTAGCCAGCACATACTAGTTTTAAGAAGATCTAAAAGCAGAACACGTCAAGAGTTGTATAGTAGTCTCCAATTACATGTGAGAAAACGGACAACTCAGAAGTTCTTTTGGTTGGAACTCAGAGCTTGAGCTGAGATCTATCCTCACATGGAAATCATTTCAGGGAGGTTACCTGTACTCATTATAGTTTCCATAAGTTTTTAAGCTCACATTGACATTTTTATTAAAAACAAGGATCATAGTTAAAGCAAATATCACTGTTGCTTCATCAGACCCATAAGCACAACACATGAGACCAAAATCCATAAACATAGATGCCCACATCTTATTAAAATACCTACAAATTCATACATGTGAATATTACTTTTGTATTTGTAAAATTTTAATACTGACATTCATGAGTCGCTTGTCCTTTGATGTTTCAAGGCTACTTTAAACAATGAAAAGACAAGATGTTTGATGTAACAGATACTTTTTTGACGTGAGTAAAATAATCCAACAAAGAGTGAATCTCATAAATGCACAGTTAAACTTTGAAAGCAACCTCGATGCTGGTTGCTCAAAACCTTGGGGAACAGTTATGTGTGGAGCCTTTGATGTCATTAAGACCCTAACCTTTCTCTAACAAGAAGTATCTGGTTTAGAAAATGTTAGTCAGGACAACATCTCGACCAGAAGGATGATACAAACAATGATTTCTCGAATGAAAAAGGGTGCCATAAAAATGAAGATGATTGTGAACAACGGCCCCAAGAATGAAACATCGAAGAATGTTTTATTTCTTGAAATACTTAGAAAAGAAAATCTTATTTCTGTATACAGGAGTTCCCAACATATCAGGCTGTCAGTAGTAATTCACTATTACATCGGCTGAAATTACCCTCATACACTATAAGTAACTTCTTCATAAGAAATAAAAAGAGCACTTAAAGACAAATTCTCAGAACTATTTAACGGCGTACATAAAACAGGAAAAACAGATATGTCTACGAAGATGATGTATTACGCATCCAATTTTAGATGGTTTCTTGTTTGCTAAACTGGAAAGAAGCTTCCTTAGTACATTTACTGGCTAATGATTCTCCTGAAGGACCGCAGCTTCCTATTGGGTATCCTTATATAAGCAAGCACTTCCTTAAAGTAAGCCAACAAACACAGACTAGTGATACTACAGCAACTTTAACCATGTTTATGTTGTCTATTCCCAAGGGAAAAATGATAAAAAAAAAAGAACATGTTATAAATACTAGTTGATACAAAAACAAAGTATAGTGCCCAAAATATGTAGTACCAATTCAAACAACAACACTCAAGCAATCATCCTCTTTATACATGGTTTTACAGCATGCATACAAAACTATTTGTTCTATACTGTTATTAACTTTCCAAAACATCTCAAACTGCAACAAAAATCATGACAAAACAATCATACAAGTTTTCTGGAATCATTTCCGAACTCAGTGAAGAAGTAAAATTTCAGAAATCTCACAGTTTACCCTTAAGACAGAAGTAACATTCCAGACACAATTTTATGACAGATAACACAAACACAACAATATATATAGTGAGGTAATAAGGTATTAGAATATCACCTTGTCGTCCACTGCAGCATTGTTTAAGAAGGCCTCCAACATGCGTTTAATCATTACCGCAGCATATACACACTTAGGACGAAAGTTGTCATTCCTGACCTATTTAAATTAGAGGAAACAATATAAACAGAAGTTAAATTAATCGGCTTTTTAAACAATAGCTAAGTCATAAAATAAATGAATTTAATCACAGCATTTGGCATATGAAAGCAAAATGGGTCCCTTAAAAGAAGAGACCACAAAACTCAATAAAAGAACAAAATACAAACCATGACGTGAGCAATAAATACATCACGAAGTATTTTCAAAGCGCCATTTTCCTGAAAATGACATCAACGGCTTCAGAGGTCTTTTATTGAAGTTCATAATATAATCCACCAATTTAGAGGATACGAAAGTAAACCTTCTGAACGGCTGCAGAAAAAAATGGACTCTTTTTCACCTGTAGAGATAATCAGACTCAAGTTAATATTGAATAGTAGGATTAAAAACAAGATAATAACCACTTAAAGAGGGTGGCCAATCTAAAGTTACAACATATGCACTTCCTATCTTGTTCATCCAAGACCACGAATACAATATCATCTTTTCAAGCTAAAAATATATTTCACAAAAGGATAGATTTTACTTAAAAACAAATTAAAAGATATTTTTCAAAAGAAACAAAGTTTTTAAGCATAAACACCAAAAAAGTCTCCATAAAGATTCACAGCAAGCGGAAAAAATACGGAAGCAGATTTAAGATTTCATTTCATGGGGAAACGTCAACTAATCAACTCCAAATCACCTTCAGTTAATTCGGTCATTTAGTAGCAATAGTTTTGTAGGAGACCCCTTTTGATCAAAATAGGTTGTACTGGGAACCCCTTTTGCTTAACTAAAGTTGATTTTAAATGAAGCGGAAATACTGACACTAGACAATTACAAGCATCTCCAACTTCAGAAGCTGGCTATATGGAAATGTAAGTTCACTAAATATCATCCGATGACCACACAGTACTTGGAGGTCCTAAGAAATACGAACTAAAATTGGTCATAAGACAAACAAATGCAGAGTAAAGGCCAATAAATGAGCATTTGTCACGAGCATTAACGTCCATTTTGGAGGTAATAAAACACAGCTGGCTGCTAATTACTTTTTCCCAAGCTGTGTTCTGGAACGCTATGGGTCCATGTCTTTTCCAAACCACTTATCATGCAAATTTCGCACTGCAATGCGCAAAAAGTTGGGGTCATTGCGAGTATGCCTCTTAAGACCGAGGTTAGGGGTGTTGTATCCCAGACCAACAATCCCCCCTCCCCTCTCACACATACACACTAACAACACACGCGGCCCTGCCACGGGCAGCACATATTTGGTATGGAAAAGAATAACTACAATTTCAAAGATAACTTAAAGATAAACAGTGTCGGAAACAGGAGTTTCTTGGGTCAAACATAGCCAGGAACCTTGGAATCAAGATACTGAAGTGCCTGCTGCCGTGTAAAGACACCCAAGCCTGTGCATTCCTTGAAAGTGGGGGAAAAGCAATTTGATTAGATTGAAGTGAAGTACATTCCAATGCATATACACAAAGCATAAAGGGTTACAAGCATCTGATACATACAGTACATCATTAAGACATAATAAGACTTCTTTAGAGGAAAAAGACATCTGCCCGAGTTCACAAACTATGAAACACCACAAGAGTTCAAGCAACAGGTCATAGAGAAAAAGCTAGTTTACAAGGTATGACAAAACTGAGGACCAGAGAAAACCAGATCTGAATATAACCTAAAAACACAACTTTTTTCAGTAATGAGTATTTGGTCAACATCAACAAATAACATCATCTGTTATGTTCCAAGTATCACAAGATTATCTCTGGTGAACTCTGCTTCACCACTTCCTAGCTTTCCTCAATCTCAGCATCTCTAACGGTTATGTTTGGCAAATTAATTTATCCACTGTTAGCACTGCAGAACTTAGCAAATTTAATTATTGAAGACAGAACTGAAAGCTTCTGTGGTGCCACCAGATTATGCTGGTGGGGCAGAGAGATACTGCCAAGACACAGCTTTGTATACTTTTAACACATAAGTACTTAATATCACGCAAGTAAAGTAATAGCCCAAGATAAGATAAACACACTTCAGCATATACAAAAATAAGACCAAAAAGACAGCACACAGAAAATAAAAGAGAAAAAAGACCATAGGGAGAGAAAGTGAGAACTGAAACATACATTGTCAAAGTATCCCAATACAGGCGGCACTTTTCTGTGATTTAAAGGGAATTGGTGAAGGTCAATGGAATGATCTGGCTGGTGGAAGGGGTGTGGAGTGAGGAGCTACACAATTATGTATGGAGGGCAAGCCTATAGTTAGACCCGAATAGAAGTAAAGGGATCAGAGAGCTGGGGTGTGGTGGATGATGGAGGAAAGTATATTAGAGGGCTGCTGACCTTTAGGGGAGAAACGGGATGACAGTTCGTGCAGATGTTTGAGATTTTTGTTTGTGTGTTTTGGGGGTTTGTCTTGTGAGCAGTGCTCATCAAGATGAAAGAGCTGGTGTTTTGCTTTTGCCTGCTGAAGGAAGCTCAGATTCAAGACGGGGGATTCTGCTTACTTTCTAGTAGTCTGTAGTGTAGTTGGGATGAGGTTTCATCTTTTGTTATGTCATCTGGTGCAACTTTATGCACGTACTTAATGTTGTAATTATTCAGGCTATAGGGACACTAGCAATTAAAAAAAACTACAAACAAAGAAGATAACTGAAACATGATTAATGATGACGATACAAGGAAACAACAATGAGGCAAACAAATCACAGAGTATAACTGTTTTTAACATGACCCTATTTCATGGTATTGCATACATAGACGGAATGTTTTTAACCTCAATGGATGGCAACAGTAGAGAACTGTAACGAGGATCTCTTCCGACCATTTGCACAACCTCTTGCATAGATTCCATTCCCATAGCCTTCATCACCGCCATGATAGGAATCTATAGGTAACAAAAAAGTAATGAACCGAACCTTGTAAAAATTAGGTGGCAAGCTATGAAATAGCTTATAAAGGAAATAATAGAGCTAAATAACTTATACCTTTGCCTGGAATTGATTGAGTTGCAAGTATATCTTCTCTTTCTCCATGACGATAACAGTCTTACTTTTCACTGTTTCTGTGCTGCTAGTAACAGAGGCAATTAAACTGCACGGAGCAAAAAGAATTCAAAATGATCAATTGAACTGTCAGGATGCATGCAGAAAAGCGAGTGATTCAGCCATCTTCGCAGATACAAACCTATTATACCTGCCAAAATCAGCTAAAAGTACAAGTAGCACGCAAATAACTGAAGCAACTGAACCAAACACTCTTACATGCAGTACGTGCAGGTTAACAAAAAGCACTAGCAGGGACTTCATCTTTTATTGCATTTTTGTATATTGAAAATGAAAGACATCAACATAGGTTAAAAAAAGAAAGAAAGCTGCTGCACAAAAAATACTTACTTTCCCTTCTTGTCTAGATCAATCATGATTCTGTTGTTCGAGAGCTGCTCTTGAATTAAAATCACCTGTCGCAGAAGAGTATATTCACTACTATGACAGTTTCATTATGAGGTAGAGAAGTAATGATCAGCAAATACACCAGAAGGTATTGTACCAAGCAAAAAAATCAAATGAAAGCCATCAAATAAAGCCTCATGTTTCACCAAGACTGTAACATGAAGTATAAAAATGTAACTGTGAAACAGAGACACGCTGAGATTTCAAAAAAAATTGGATGATGTTTTTGTCTCTTCTTAAATTTTCTTTTTGTGTGTGTGAAGTACGTGATTGAATTCTCGCATTTACTTCGGTTACTTTTTCAGTTGATTTACCAACTGGCTATGAAGTCGCTAGTGAAGGACACACCTAACAAAATTACTTGAGAATTCACAATCCCAACATCCTTTATAACATTATAATTTACAAGCTCACAACTAATTAGCCATTGATCACCAGTGCATTCTCCTTGTTTCTTGTATCTTTATATCAATCTACATTGCATCATCATGCAACTTAATTAATTATATGTTCCAGACAATAGATCTGATGTACAGATCAATGTAACCATAAAACAAGTCTTCTGAACGACTCAGATGGCACCAAATGACAAATCAGAAAAGGGAAGACGTGCACCTTTTCAGCTCCTTTAACCACAAAGTAACCTCCTGGATCCAGGGGGCATTCACCTGCAGAGGAAGAGCATATTACAAGAACAGAAATAGTGGGAGCAAGTCAGCATCAAAAAGTAATAAATATCCACAATCACGTCTCAACCTAGTCTTGCAAGCTCAGATTCATCTTTCTCATGTAAAGAACAGCAACAGCTTCGGAGCATGACTGGTATTTCTCCTATGACGATAGACTGAAACAATGAACAAGAGAAGAAAATATCATATTACATTTCCCCTTCATAAGCAATTCAAAAATGCTATGTTTTCCATGTGTGTTTCAGCTCAGGGGTACCTTTTGTCTATACGTCTTTCGCCATTATATTCCTTGACATAAGTTATAGTGGCAATTATTGGAGCTGAATACCTGTCATCAATCATCAATAAAACAAAATTGGTAAAGGACAGTTTCATTCAAATCTTACAGAGGAAGAAATCCTCGATGAGACCAGTAAAAGGGAGCTGATCTCATTCAAAGCTGCGAGAGTTGCCACCAATGAATAGACAAATTTAGGGGACGTTACATCTTAACTTATTTGAATGCCACGCAATTGTTAAGAATATTTCCAAGGACAGAAAGAACTGGATGACAGCCTACACTTGTTTCCCTAAACTATACTTGATGCACCATAATACGATTTATGGTGTTGTTTGAACGATTTTCAGGCGAGTATCCAAAAATCCCGAGAAGTTGGCAAGACTGTTTCCATGGACAGGAACAACTGGATGATAGCTTATCCTTGTTTACCTAAATTATACAGATGCACCATAATACAAATTATTATGCTATGTGATGCTAGTAGAATTTTATTGCCTGTATCGAGAAATCTTAAGAAGCTTTCCTGTACCTGTATTGAGCTTAAATAAAGACCGTTTGAAGTCTAAATGGACGACGAAATTTTATAACAAGATAACAGTTTGGTAAATGATATAGTTTATTAGTAGAGCAGAAATACTGCTTATTTTCACTGTCTACGATACCACCAAGTAACCGGATGAGTAAAATATCACACATACCTTAGCTATCTCCTGCCTAAACTTTTTTGGAGGGCATTACAAGTAGGTCACATTGGAAAAAAAATTCCAGCTGACCCCATATGGCCGGAAACAATACCACATTTTCCTTGTCAAACAAGGTACATAAATAAGTGGTTTCCCAACTCTTATTGTTTGCAGAGATGTAGTATTGACATTGATGAATGCATGGATCAATGTGGGAGGATAAGTAGAGTATTCCATTGCCCATCTCCATAAACTACCACCAGGTTCTAGGAAGCTCTTGGAGCCATAGAAGTTCATCAACAGGCATCCATAAGCAGATTCAAATGCATAATAAAAAACCATTTGATTATAGCATGCATGCATAAGTCACCAAGCACAAAGGCGCACAGTAGTACAAGGGAAAACATAGCGATGGACGTACGTTTTGTCTGTTAACCTGCACATCTGCGGAGTTAAGTCCATCCGATGGCCATCAGCACTCACCTCTGGTTTCCCAATACGAACTTCTTTATATCTACAAGTTTCAAACAACAGAATCAAAATCCAATAGCCTGTCCGAAGAGAGCCTAACCTGGATTGATTGAATACAAGAAAGCACAGCACATGCTCTGGGAAGATGAATAACAACAGAACTACACAAAGGAACGCTGTCTTAATGAGATTTCAACAGTAAATCCAAGGACATTACTCGAGGAAAATATTCTCATCATGGCTAGCGGTGATCCGATTGTTCACTCGAACAATCCTCTTTAGGCCAGTCTTGATGAAGTAGTTGTAAGATTCCAGATGTTCATTCACCAAACCTCTGACCTACAGCATATTAAGCAGCCAATTCCAATTAAGAGACGTTACAACTAACTAGCCACGTCAAATTCAGAGAAAAAACCGTCAGAGTAGCAAGAGTTTTACCTTTAAGAACTCTGGGACAAGTTGAAACTTATCAACAGCTGATTTTATCGGGGCCGCGAGGAATTGCTTGTCTATGCTGAAATTGTAATGCAATGAGTGAGAAAGGAGGGAAAAAAAAAAAGAAAAAAAGAGGAATTTGTAAGCTGTTGGAATGGAAATAATGAAAACCGGAAGGAAGGAGCAATAACTTACTCTGATTGCTTGCCACCACCGTCAGCGGGAGTAGAGCACTGAGGCAACCCCATGATTAATATGCTCTCACTCCCTCAGCCTACTGATTTAGGGGGCGATTGGATCGTGCAGGGGAAACGGAATGGAATCAGGAAACGGAATGCAAGGGAATGGAATAGAATTCCCCTGAATTTTCCTAGTCGTTTGGCTCTATCCCAGAAACGGAATCAATTACCCCCTGATTCCCTTTGTTGTTGTTTGGCTCTAGAAACAGGTGAATCAGACTGTATTCAATAAAACTGAACATATATCACATCTTGCAGTTATACAATGTTATATAATTGATCAATATGCTAAAATATCACTTTCACTATAAAAAAAGACTACAAATGAACAAAAGAATAAAGCATAATTTTGATGAAATTAACAACATTTATAAACATAAAAGATAGATTATATTATTTTCAGCAAATTGATTAAACAAAAATTTACATAATTATAAGCAAAAAAAAAGATTCTTTTATAACTTGCTACTGTTGCTGCTCCGCTGCTGCTTCGAAACTACTACCACTTAAATAAGCAAACCGCTACAATAAAACAATCAAAATACCATCAGTCTATGCAAACCCAACAAAATTTCTTCCACCAGCCGTTACAATCAATACCATCACACGCTACAATTAAACAATCAATACCGTCGATGTACAAACACTTTTATTTTCAGAATTTCTTCCTGTAAAAACACTTTTGTTTTCAGTATTTCAATTGAAACAAGCAACTCTTCCAACTACAAGCCTATTTATGGCTGGACTCATGGAGCTCATATGGTCGCCTTCAACATGCAAATTATTAATTAATTGAATCAATGTTATGCTCATCATCGTCAAACACTTAATCGATCAATCTTTCTTTAATTTTGATTCTTGTATGCTAACAAAATTAAAGAAATATGTGGATACGTAAAGAAACCTGTGGTTACGTAAAGAAGCCTGCGTGAGATGCAAGGGTTTTTCAAAGCAAATGGAGGCTGTGGTTACGTAAAGAAACCAGAATGCCTACTCAACTCCGGTGAAATATTTAACCCCAAAGCAAAGATGGCTATCAAGACAACCTTGAAGGTGAAGATATGTACTTCAATCGTGGTCACCAAATTGCATAAAAATCAGATTTGTACCGTAACAATGAAGAGGAACCGACCTGCGTGAGATTGGGGAAAAAAACAACAGCGTTGGTTGTGATTTGGATAAACAGCGCCGGTTATTCCTGCGCCTTGCTCTCTGCTGTAACAATGAAGAGGGAAATATGAGTAGAAGATAACAGAGATGTGAGTGCCGCGTGAGATTGAAGAGGAACTGACCTGCGTGAGATTGAAGACGAACCGACCTGCGTGAGTTTGGATAAACAGCGCAGGTGTAAGTGAATGGCTTTTGATTTTTGAGAGAGGACAGACGCGGTCCTCGTCCCAGCAGGAATGAAGAGGGAAAAGGAATACTTTTCCGGAGGGGGGTGGGGGAATGGGAAAAAGGGAGTAAGTATGATCCTTCAACTTGTA